>OY821519.1:23728035-23860535 GCA_963682025.1 Cordilura impudica | reverse complement strand
TTCATTTCATTTCATTTCATTTCATTTCATTTCATTTCATTTCATTTCATTTCATTTCATTTCATTTCATTTCATTTCATTTCATTTCATTTCATTTCATTTCATTTCATTTCATTTCATTTCATTTCATTTCATTTCATTTCATTTCATTTCATTTCATTTCATTTCATTTCATTTCATTTCATTTCATTTCATTTCATTTCATTTCATTTCACTATACTTTATTTTATTTTATTACATTTTGTTATATTTTATTTTAATTTAATTTATTTTATTTTATTTTATTCTATTCTATTCTATTCTATTTTATTATATTTTATTTTATTTTATTTTATTTTTCTTCATATCTTTATTTTATTTTATTTTATATTATTTTAATTTATTTTATTTTATTTCGTTTTATTTTATTTTATTTTTCTATATTTCTTTATTTTATGTCATTTTATTTTATTTCTTTTTATTTTATTTTATTTTATGTTATATTATTTTATTTTATTTCGTTTTATTTTATTTTATTTTTCTTTATTTCTTTACTTTATGTCATTTTATTTTATTTATTTTTATTTTATTTTATTTTATTTTATTTTATTTATATTTTATTTTATATTATTTTATTTAATTTAATTTTTTTATTTTCTTTTATTTCATTTTATTTTATTTTAATTTATTTTATTTGATTTAGTTTTATTTTATCTGACTTTTTTATTTTATTTTGTTTTTCTTTATTTTATTTTATTTTGTTTCGTTTTATTTCATTTTATTTTATTTTGTTTTATTTGATTTTATTTTATTTTATTTTATTTTATTTTATTTTATTTTATTCTATTTTATTTTATTTTATTTCATTTCATTTTATTTTATTTTCATTTATTTTCTTTTATTTCAATTTATTTCATTTTATTTCATTTTATTTCATTTTGTTTTATTTTATTTCATTTTATTTCATTTTGTTTTATTTTATTTTATTATAATTTATTTTATTTGATTTAGTTTTATTTGATTTTACTTTTTTTATTTTATTTTGTTTTTCTTTATTTTATTTTATTTTGTTTCGTTTTATTTCATTTTATTTTATTTTGTTTTATTTTATTATATTATATTTTATTTTATTCTATTTCATTTTATTTTATTTTATTTTAATTTTCTTTAGATCTTTATTTTATTTTTATTTATTTTATTTAGTTTTATTTAATTTTATTTTGCTATATTTCATTTTATTTTATTTTATTTGATTTAGTTGTATTTTATTTTACTCTTTTTATTTTATTTTATTTTATTTTATTTTGTTTTTCTTTTTTCTTTATTTTATTTTATTTTGTTTCGTTTTATTTCATTGTATTATATTTTATTTTATTCTATTTTACTTTATTTTATTTTATGTTAATTTGTTTTATTTTATATTATTTTAATTTATTTATTTTTATTTCGTTGTATTTTATTTTTCTTTATTTCTTTATTTTATGTCATTTTATTTTATTTCTTTATTTATTTTTATTTTATCAAATAAAATGATTTGATTTGAATTTATTTTATTTTGTTTTATTTTATTTTATTTATATATTTTATTTTGTTTTATTTTATTTTTCTTTATTTCTTTATTTTATGCCATTTTATTTTATTTTTTTTATTTATTTTATTTTTTTTTATCAAATAATATGATTTGATTTGATTTTATTTTATTTAATTTTCTTTTTTTTTCTTTATTTCTTATTTTATTTTATTTTGTTTAAATTAATTTTTCTTTATTTTATTTTATTTAATTTAATATTATATTTTTTTTATTTTATTTGATAGCATTTTATTTATCTATTACTCTTAATTTATTAACTTTAAATTTAAATTTGGCTGAAGTTCAACACATAATCGATAAGCGATAATCGATAAGCCTAATGTCATCCATGTCGTTTGTAAACATGAGTAAATGACAGCATTTATTTTACAGCAGCTACATTAAAGAATAAATGCCACCTTATTATACCTATTACTTACATTCAAATATACTTAGAAATGCATTTATATTTGTTATACAAAAAGTATATGCGATGATACCTTTTAAGATTTTCTTAACTAAAATACCCAAAAACATACTTGTCGTTCATATACACACTAATGCCTGGTGTACGAATTAACCCTCTGGCGGTGCAATGGTTTTATTGACAGCATTAAATAAAAAGATTATTCTCTATCATGATTTTCCAATCAGCACAAAGACATTATGCTTTAAAATTTTGCGTTTACATTTGAGGGTTAAGAAAAAGGTCTTAAACTCTTCGACATTTTACTGTTTGTTGTCCAGTTCTATAAGTTTGTTTTGTCGATGCTGTATTTTGTGTTGCAATTGCTGTTGGTTGTTGGCGTTACTGCTGCTGCTGTCCATAACGTTGCATTTGTTAACTGCAGATTTAGCTAAAGGACAAATCGCTTTAAAAAGAACATTTATTTTCTTCGTCAGTATCTGCAACAACGTATATGTTTTGGTGTATCGTTGTTAAAGTTCTTGTTGTTGATTTTTTTTTCTAAATTTTATTTTTCATTACTTTTTTTGTTTGTCTATGTCTACATCTAACTTTTCTTTTTAGTGAGATTTTTTTAACGTTTTTTTCGTATAGCTGAAGTTGTTTTTGTTGTTTTTTATATAGTTATATGTGTTTATTTCTTTTTTTTTTTTTTTAAGTTAGTTAAATGCAAAGTATCGAATTCCAAAAGTTGTATTGACCCCTTCTTCTACTTCTATTTCTACTTCTACTTTTACTGTACTGACTATTTAGCCAAAAAGTGTGGTGTGTGTGTGTGTGATCATCGTTTTGTTGCTGTTGTTGCTGCCATTTGATGCTGTTTGTTGTTGCCTCATGTTATACACTTGCGTTCTGTCTAGTTTATGTTGTAATGATGATCACTGCTAAATGTTTTTTTTTTTTCTTAACTCTAAAATACTTTACAGTACTTATTTGTTATATTATGGACTAAGAAGGATATTATTGCTGTTCTTGAGAGCAATAAAATTTGATGAGCATTCTTTGAGTTTATTTTGTGTGTTTGAACGTTTTCATTTGGCATTTAATTTACTCTCACGTTACTTAAACTGTGTTCCGATAGATTTTGTTTGAAGTTGAACTTAAAGTTCATTGCCATTTGGTTTTGTTTGACGTGAATATTTCGTCAGAACAACTTGTTATAGGCCAAATATTTTAGGGTTTTTTAAGATTCTTGGGATTTTGTAACAGTGTAGATATTTGTTAAAGCTGAGATTCACACTATACGATTAAATATTTTACGGTTTGAAAATTAAAAGTGTTGCCATGTTGTTCCCATCTGCGCACAATTACATAAGTATGACAAAGTTTTTACAAATATAGTATAAGAAAAATCCGGCAGAAGAAAATCTTGCACTGACATTTAGTTAAAGAAAAATTTAATGTAAAGAAAATTTCTTAAAATGTGAAAAGTTTGTTCAATTTTCTTAAAAAAGCTTCTCTTCTTAAAAATAGTAATTTTTCTTAAACACTACATTTTCATAAAAAATTACCTTTTTCTAAAAAAGTACTTTCTGTAAAAAAAAAAATTAATTTTCTTAACAAAGTACCGTTTCTTAAAGAAGTGCGTGTTCTAAAATAGCACATTTTCTTAAAAAACTAACTTTTCTTAAAAAATTTCCATTTCTCAAAAAAAAAAAATCTTAAAATATTACTTTTTCTTAAAAAGTACATTTTCTTAAAAAATGTACCTATTTCTTAAAAAGGTACCTTCTCCTTAAAAAATATATTTTCCTAAAAAAGTACATTTCCTTAAAAATTTACACTTTCTTTAAAAAGCACCCTTTCTGTTAAAAAAAAATAAATTTTCTTAATAAAGTACCGTTTCTTAAATAAGTACGTTTTATAACATAGCACATTTTCTTAAAAAAGTACCTTTTCTTAAAAAAGTACGTTTTCCTAAAAAATTAGCTTCTCCCAAAAAAAAAGTAAATTTTCTTAAAAATTTACCTTTTCTTAATAAGTACCTTTTCATAAAAAAGTGTATTTCCCAAAAAGTACCATTTGATAATAAAGTATATTTTTATTTCTATATGTCTCGAAAAGTACCATTTCCTAACATTTTCTTAACAATTTCCTTAAAAAAGTACCTTTTCATAAATAAGTAAATTTTCCTCAAAAGTACCATTTGTTAATAAAGTATATTTTTATTAAAAAATAATCTAACCCATAAAAACTCTTTCTTTCCTTATGCATATGAGTTTTGAATCTCTCCGTGACTGTGCGTGACTATGCGTGACTATGCGTTACAGTGCGTGACTATGTCAAAATTAATCTTTTTTCACAGCAAGTGAGTAGGTAGGTGAGTAGGTAGCGTGCTCGCTTATCATGCGGGGGTCGTGGGTTCGATTCCCGCCAGAGGCTTTGGTGTGTCGCTGCAAACAAAAAAAAAAAAAAACAAGCCAAAATTAGAATCTGCTGACAAGCCACTCGGCTTGGCGGAACTAGGCTTAAAAAAAAATACCAAGTTTCAGATCGATCGGATGAGGGGAAATGAAATTTAGATCACTCTGCGACTGTGCGTGACTACCCCCCTTGGCCAAGGGCCAAGTTTCAGATCAATAGAACAAGGGGGAGTGGGGTTGCTCCAGGGCAGACAGACATACAGAAAGTAACAGTTGGAAGAAAGAGTTTAAAAAGTATTTTTTAAAGAAAAAAAAGTACCTGTGTTTTGAAAAGTACCTTTTCCTAAAAAATAGTTTTTCTATCTTTTCTTAACAAGGTACTTTTCTTAAAAAAGCACCTTTTCTTAAAAAAGTACCTTTTCTTAAAAAAGTACCTTTCCTTAAAAACGTACCTTTTCTTAACAAAGTACTTTTCTTAAAAAGCACCTTTTCTTAAAAAAGTACCTTTTCTTAAAAAAGTACCTTTCCTTAAAAAAGTACCTTTCCTTAAAAAAGTACCTTTTCTCAAAAAAGTACCTTTTCTTAAAAAATCACCTTTTCTTAAAAAAGTACCTTTTCTTAAAAAAGTACCTTTTCTTAAAAAAGCGCCTTATCTTAAAAAAGTACCTTTTCTTAAAAAAGTAGCTTTTCTTAAAAAATTACATTTTCTTTAAAAAGTACCTGTTCTTTAAAAAGTACCTTTTCTTAAAAAAGTACCTTTTCTTAAAAAAGTACCTTTTCTTAAAAAAGTAACATTTCTTAAAAATTACCCTTTCTTAAAAAAGTACCTTTTCTTAAAAAGTACGTTTTCTTAAAAAGTACCTTTTCTAGAAAAAGTACCTTTTCTTAACTAAAAAAGTATTTTTTTCCTTTTCTTAGAAAAGTATTTCTTGTAAATTAGCTTCTCTCAAAGAAGTACCTTCTCTTAAAAAGATCCCTTTTTTAACAAATAACCTTTTCTTAAAAAAGTTCCTTTTCCAAAAAGTAAATTTTCTTTAAAAAAGTTATTTTTTTTAGAAAATTAATGAAAAATACTATATTTTTATATAAAAAAAAAGTTATTTTTATAAAAAGGTTTTAAAAATTTACTTTTCCTTTTCTTTAAAAAGCATTTTTTTGTAAATTAACTTCTCTTAAAGAAGTACCTTTTCTTAAAAGTCCATTTTCTTAAAAGAAGTATATTTTCTTAAAAAACTAATTTTTCTTAAAAAAATATCTTTTCTTTAAAAAGTATCTTTTCTTAAATAAGCAACTTTTTTTAAATAAGTTCCTTTTCTTAAAACGTACCTTTTCTTTAAAAAGTACATTTTCTTAGAAAAGTGACAAAAAAAAAATAAATAGTATATTTTTATAAAAAAAAAAGCAATTTTTATAAAAAAAGACACTTTGTTTTAAAAACTACGTTTTCGTACAAATATAGCCTTTCTTAAAAAAATTACCTATTCTTAAAAAGTGAATTTTCCTAAAAAAAAGTTGTTATTCCTAACAAAGTGTATTTTCTTGCAAAAGTGCATTTATAAAAAAGTGCCTTTTCTTAAAAAAGTAGATTTTCTTAAAAAAGTATTTTTTTAAAGTAACATGTCCTAAATAAGCATCTTTTCTTATAAAAGTATTTTTTACTCAAAACAGTAACTTTTCTTAAAAAATATATTTTCTTTAAAAAGTACCTTTTCTTAAAAATGTACGTTTTCCTAAATAAGTACCTTTTCTTAAAAAATACCTTTTCTTTAAAAGTACCTTTTCTTAAAAAGTACCTTTTCTTAAAAAAGTACCTTTTCTTAAAAAGTACCTTTTCTTAAAAAGTACCTTTTCTTAAAAAGTACCTTTTGTGGAAAAAGTACCTTTTCCTTACTAAGTACCCTTTTTTAAAATGTATTTCTTCATAAAAAAGTACCCTTTCTTAAAAAGTACCTATTCTTAAAAAGCGAATTTTCTTAAAAAAATCCTATTCCTAACAAAGTATCTGATATTACAAAAGTGCATTTATTAAAAAAAGTACCTTTTCTTGAAAAAGTAGCTTTTCTTAAAATTTTTTTTTTAAGTACCATGTCTTTCTTAAAAAATATATTTTCTTTAAAAAGTACCTCTTCTTAAGGAAGTATGTTTTGCTAAACAAGTACCTTTTTTAAAAAGTACCTTTTCTTAAAGAAGTACCTTTTCGTAAAAAAGTACATTTTCTTAAAAAAATAAAGTTTCTTTAAAAAGTAACTTTTATTAAAAAAAGTACCCTATCTTAAAAAAGTGCCTTTTCTTAATAAGCACAAAAAAAAGTACCTTTTCTACAAATAGTACCTTTTCCTAACTAACAAAGTATTTTTTCATAAAAAAGTACCCTTAAAAAGTTCCTTTTCTTAAAAAAGTATTTTTTGTAAATTAACTTCCCTCATAGAAGTACCTTTTCTTAAACAGATCCTTTTCTTAAAAGAAGTACCTTTTCTTAAAAAAGTTCCTTTTTTCAAAAAGTAAATTTTCTTTAAAAAAGTACTTTTTTTTAGAAAAGTGATGAAAAAAATACTATATTTTTATATAAAATAAGTAGTTTTTATAAAAATGTACCCTTGTTTTAAAAAAATATTTTTCCTTTTCTTAAAAAAGTAATTTTTTGTAAATTAACTTCTCTTAAAGATCCTTTTTTTTAAAGAAGTACCTTTTCTTAAAAAAGTTAATTTTTTCAAAAAGTGATGAAAAAAATACTATTTTTTTTTTTTTTTTTAAGTAATTTTTATAAAAATGTATTTTTGTTTTAAAAAATTCCCTTTCGTACAAACGTAGCCTTTCTTACAAAAGCATCCATTCTTAAAAAAGTACCTATTCTTAAAAAGTAAATTTTCTTTAAAAAAAAGTTCCTTTTCCTAACAAAGTCACTTTTCTTACAAAAGTGCATTTATTTAAAAAAATCACCTTTTCTTAAATAAGTACCATTTCTTAAAAAGTGTCTTTTTTGGTAAAAACGTATCTTCTCTTAGAAAGTACATTACCTTAAAATAGTACCTTTTCTTGAAAACAGCACCTCTTCCTCAAAGAAGTAACTATTACAATCTAATTTTTATTATTTAGATTTTTAAGTTACAAAGCGAAATTTTGAACTGAATTAAAAACTATTAATTCAAATGTCCATCTAATTTGCTCCTTATTTTTAGCTCTAACCCCAATATTTTAATTTAGCAATCAGTAGCCCTATGTATATATATATTTTTTTAGCTAACTTTTTTTTAAGATGAACGTAGTTATGGTAGATCATTAGTTTCTATTGATTTCTTATACTTTGTGAGTTCCGATATTTCAGGAAAATGTACCTATCACAAATTTTATCAAAATCAAAATGATTGAATCCGAAATGATTACACAGCAACCAATTTGTTTTAATATTTTTTTCTACATGACCGATTTAGAGAACAATAAGAACAAATCGGCTCTTTATTGGGGCGTAATTGCAATACCTTCAGACACGAGGAAGGTCACATAAGTACCGCTTAAACTTTTAAGAATTTAACAGAGCTATAAAAGATTCTGGAGCTGAGTTTTGTAAACTGATTTATGTACTGCTAAATGTTCAGTGTCCTTATCTAAATTAGTATCATACCAGGATTATTATATATGGCTTCATATCAAATTACGTCTGACAAAAGAAATGTGAGCCATAACTAGTGCTCCTTTTATGCATATTTAATATAATAACGATAAAAGAATACGTTTAGTTGTATCGAATTTTTTTCTTATTTAACAAAAAATATAAAGAAATTTTTATAAACTATTTTTTTTTTTTTTTTTAATTTTATGTTTTTACATAAACAGAAATATACATTTTATCCCAGTAAATTTTATTATCTTAATTTGCGTGTTTTAGTTTGAATTATATACATTAATGTCATTAAATCACTTTGTATGTAAATAATTTAATTAATTTTGCCTTTTTGATAATAATATATGAAATTATTTTATCTAAAATAAAAAGTAGGATGAAGCTTAACTTGTATCATTTTATTAAGTTATTTAAACTTAATTCAAAATCGAACATGATTTATACATAACACATACTTACAATGAAGATACTGAAACCAGCCTGTTTGGCTGTTAATTGCTTACATAATAAAAACAAAATATGCAAAATAACTATACGTATACAATAAACCAACAACATTGATGTTTAAGCTTTAAGATAAGCCGAATTTAAATTTTGTTAAATGTTATTGAAGACAAATTTCTATAAGGAAGCTTAAAAAGCCAGTAAAAATATTTTCCACATTTACTGAAGATAATACATACATACATACATACATTGTTGCTACTACTAGATCTGTGTAGCAGATGATATGAGAACGCAGGTGTTGAAATTGTTTTGCACAAGTTAACGAAATAATTATTAATAATACAAATGCAAAAAGAAACGGCCTAGCAAAAGTACATTAAAATAGTTTCATAGCAGAAACAGTAAATAGTTTATATAAGTACAGGTAGCACTCGCTAATACGTAAAAAAAGTATTCGAAAATTCATATAAATTTAAGTTCCAAATTGTGTTAAAACTGTAAGATTTACATGCTTGAAAATTTACAACAGCTGTTACACTAATTTATTATCAAACTGATATTTTAGAATTTTTTTTTATGAAAATTGTGGATATTACCTAATCTCCAAGGGACATTCAGTAATTAGAGGTTATCATCTTAATATATCTATATCTATATATACAAAATTGAAAGTATGTATGTCTGTCTGTTTGAAATTTTTACAGAGTCTTACTATGTATTTGGAATGACCTATCGGCTATATACTTTTCTGATATGCTTAGTGGGCGTGGCACCTCCCATACAAAGTGAATTTTTAATATCATATAACTCGAATACTATGACAGAGACAGCTTTGCAAATTTGTCTGAGGTCATCTATTTTATTAATGTGAGTGGTTCCACAAAAAATGTTCGGAATTAGATTAATGGACGTGACACCTACCAAAGAAAGTAAATATTAAATGTCATATTCCTAAAGTAATGTAATACTGAGAACCTTGAGACTTTGCGTCAGCGCATAAGATATTCATGTGATTAGTCGAACAAAAAATGGGCATTATTGGAGCCGTGGGCGTGGCACTGCCCATACAAAGTAAATATATAATATCATATAACTGGAGTACTATAAAAAGGAAAGCCTTGACACTTTGAAACGAGTCCATCAGATATTAATGTAAGAAGTCAGATAAAAAAAAATGGGCAGGCTAGAACTATGAAAGCGTCAGTCTTGAAACTTTTGACAAGTACATTTGTTACCTATGTAAGTAGTCGTGGAAAATATGGACCGAATTGCAAATTCAAAAATCGTCATATCCGAAAATCGCGGGAAAAAAGTCGTCAAAAACGAAAATCTTCAAAATCAAAAATCGTCTATATCAAAAAACGATATTCAAAATTCAATGCCAATCATTCAGTGTTACCAGATTTAATTTGGAAAATAAAATCTTTTAATTGTACAAAACAAATATCGTAGCAATAAATGATTATGAAAAGATACAAGTCTGTGGTTTTCTAGAATAACCGCGTATGTCATAAAATCAAAATGTTCAGGGGAGCCAAAAAAACGTTATATTTGAAATTATGGGCTCGATTTAACAGTCCTGTAGATATGGGCAATCAATACTTTATATAAAATTTTGAGTCAAAAATCTTCAGAGGAATGGACCTGGAGAAGGACGAAAAACAATGTGTAAATTACACTTAAAGTGTGTGCAGATAAAATAACTTATGTCGACAAACGTCGTTTTCTTTGAAAAAGAAAACAACCAATGCTACCACCCATGTAGACATAAGTTGTTGTTGCTTGAAAAATGGATTTTTTTGTTCGTCAACAAAAAGTTAACGGGACTTAGGATGAGAATATAACAACGTATCAAGAATAATAGTGACAAAAAATAACAGAAATAAACACACAAGTTTTTACAAGTGGTTAAAACTGAAAACTAATCCAAAATTATTTTGCATTTTTTTTTTTTTTTTCATTAATAACAACGTATGTCGCTATGTGTTCTTTTCTGAGAAAATAATTTGTCAGCGATCAAACGTAGGTTGACATAAGTCGTTAGTAATGCAAATTAATTTAATAAACATTTAAGTTACGTCGTTATTTAAAGAAAAAACTCAGAAATGGTCAATATTTTTTTTTTAAAAATTGAACACATGTAAAGACAAAATGGGCATACGCGGTTATTCCAGAAAACCACAGAAGTCTCGCTAAGTCGCAGCGAAGCACTACAGGGTATACTAGCATATAAATATATGTATATTAGGGGGGGTCAATTATATTTATTCCACGGGCTCATCGCGATTCTACTATTGGCCATAACAAATACTTTTGCCCAAGGAACCGAACCCTTCAAAATTTCGATACGAAACTTTTTGCTGTGTTCTCTATCGAAAGATAACAATTTTTTTACAAAAAAATACAATGAAAAAAAAACAGAAAAAAAAATATTTTTTTGGTGATGCCAACACAATGGAAACTTCTATAGCAGGGTTAATAAAAACAATAAAAATTGATGATGGTATGAAGGAAAATGCATAAAAATGTTAAAGCTTCAGACGTTTTCAACTGTTTTTTAAACACAATTTAATCTTATAATTTAATCTTATAATTAATTATTAAAGACTGGATAATTATCAAATTATATATATATTCTTAAATATTTATATATTTAAAAGAAAAAGTACCTCTCCTTAAAATGTACCTTTTCTTAAAAAAATAAATTTCCTTAAAAAGTACCTTTTCTCAATAAATACATTTCTTTTTTCAAAAGGTACATATCTAAAAAGGCTAATTTCCTTTAAAAACTACTACCTTTTCTTAACAAAGTTTAATTCCTATTTTATAAAAATAAATTTTCTTAAAATCATATTCTTAAAAAAGTACCTTTTCTAAAAAAGGTACATTTTCTTCAAAAAGTTTTTTGAAAAATTCCTTTCTCTTAAAAATATCTTTCTCTGTACAAAGCAAATTTTCTTTGAAATTTAACTTTTCTTAAAAAAGTACCTGTTCTTTAAAAGTCCAAATCTTTAAAAAAAACATTTTTTTCTAAAAAAAAAAAAAAAGTGTCTTTTCCAAAAAACATTATTCCTTAAAAAGGTGTTTTTTTTTTTTCTTAAAAATGCACCTTCTCTCAACAAAAATAAGTTTTTTTTTTTTTGTCAAAATAAAGTACATTTTCTTTAAAAAAAAAAAAACATTTTTTTTCATAAGAAACACATTTTCTTAAAAGAACATTTTTTTAAAGTATATTTTCCAAAAAAAAATGACCTACCTATTCTTATTAAAGTACCTTTTCCTAAAAAAGTACATTTTCTTAAAATAAGTAAATTTTGTTTACAAAGGACCAATTTCTTAAAGAAATCATTTTCGTAAAAAAGTACGTTTTCTTAAAAAAAAAAAAGTACCTTTTCTTAAAAATTAAATTTTCTTAAAAAGTACATTTTCTTCAAAAAATTCCTTCTATTAAAAAAGTCCTGTGCTTAAAAAAGCGGCTTTTGTTAAAACAGCCAATTTTCTTAAAAAAGTTCGTTTCCTTAAAAAATATAACTTTTCTAAAAAAAAAGTTTCTCTTTTAAAAAGTACACTATCTCAAAAAAGACCTTTTCGTAAAAAAGTTTTATTCTTAAAAAAGTAAATTTTCTGTAAAAAGTACATTTTCTGTAAAAAGTACCTTTTCTGTAAAAATATATATTTTTTAAAAAAGGATTTTTTTTCATAAAAAACACATTTTATTAAAAAATTTCTTTAAAAATTCCTTTCTCTTAAAAATAACTTTCTCTTTATAAAATAAATTTTCTTAGAAATTTAACTTTTCTTCAAAAAGTACCTTTTCCTTAAAAGTCCAAATCTTGAAAAAAGCACCTTTTTCTAAAAAAAGTGTCTTTTCCAAAAACACATTATTCCTTTAAAACGTGTTTTTTTCTTAAAAATGGACCTTCTCTCAACAAAGTAGATTTTCTTGTTTTTTTTTTTTTTTTTTTTTTTTTAAGTATATTTTCCTAAAAAGAGGGATTTTTTCATAAAAAACACATTTTCTTAAAAAAACATTTTTTAAAGTACATTTTCCTAAAAAAGTACATTTTCTTAAAATAAGTAAATTTTCTTTACAAAGTAAATTTTCTAAAAAAGTACCTTTTTAAAAAAGTACCAACTTCTTAAAAAATGCATTTTCGTAAAAAAGTACGTTTTCTTAAAAAAAGTACATTTTCTTAAAAATTATATTTTCTTAAAAAGTACATATTCTTAAAAAAATTCCTTCTGTTAAAGAAGTCCTGTGCTTAAAAAAATATGGCTTTTGTTAAAACAGTCAATTTTATTAAAAAAGTTACTTTCTTAAAAAAAAAAAAATAACTTTTCTCAAAAAAAGTAGCTCTTTTAAAAAGGTCCTTTTCTTAAAACAAACCTTTTCGTAAAAAAAAATGATATTCTTAAAAAAGTACATTTTCTGTAAAAAGTACCTTTTCCTACAAAAGTATATTTTCTTAAAAGAAAGGATTTTTTTTCATAAAAAATACATTTTCTTTAAAAAAAACTTTTTTTTTAAAGTATATTTCCCGAAAAAAGGACCTACCTATTCTTAGAAAAGTACCTTTTCTAAAAAAAGTACATTTTCTTCAAAAAGTGTCGTTTCATGCTTTTCTTTACAAAGTAAATTTTCTTAAAAAGTACATTTTTAAAAAAGTAACAATTCCTTAAAAAGTACATTTTCATAAAAAATTAAATTTTCTTAAAAATTTAATTTTCTTAAAAAGTATATTTTCTTAAAAAGTATATTTTCTTAAAAAGTACATTTTCTTAAAAAAAATTCCTTCTGTTAAAGAAGTCCTGTGCTTAAAAAGTGGCTTTTGTTAAAACAATCAATTTTCTTAAAAAAGTTCCTTTCCTTAAAAAAAATAACTTTTCTCAAAAAAAGTAGCTCTTTTAAAAAGTACCTTTTCTTAAAACAAACGTTTTCTTAAAAAAATTATATTCTTAAAAAAGTACATTTTCCGTAAAAAGTACCTTTATTTACAAAAGTACAGTATCGAAAAAAAGTACCTTTTCTACAAAAATATATTTTCTTAAAAAAGACCTTTTGTTAAAAAAAGAAGTCATATTCTTAAAAAAGTAAATTTTCTTAAAAAAATAAATTTTCTTTAAAAATAACCTCTTCTTAAAAAAGTGCTTTTTGTTAAAAACAAAAAAAATCGTCTCTTAAAGATGTCCTTTTCTTAAAAAAGTGAATTTTCTTAATAAAGTAAATTTTCTTTAAAAAAATACTTTTTCTTGCAAAAGTACCTCTTTTAAAAAGTCATATTCTTAAAAGAGGACATTTTCTTTAATTAAAAAAAAGTATAGTATCGAAAAAAAAAGTACCATTTCTGCAAAAGTACCAGCAAAAAAAGTACCTTTTCTTAAAAGTAAATTTTCTTAAAAAAGTACATTCTCTTAAAAAATTACCTTTTCTTTACTTTTTATAAAAGTACCTTTTCTTTCAAAGAACTTTCTATCAAAAAAGTTAGTTTTCTTAAAAAGGTAATTTATTTTCTTAATAATAAAAACAAAGTTTTTATTAAAACTCTTTCTTTCCTTATCTTAAAATTAATCTTTTGCCATAACAAGTCTATGGACTAAGTTTCAGATCGATCGGATGAAGGGAAATGGGGTTTAAATCATTCCGTGACTGTGCCTGACTTTGCGTGACTGTGTGTGACTATTTCAAAGATAATCTTTTTTCACCGCAAGTCTATCGACCAATTTTCAGATCGATCGGTTAAGGGGAAATGGGTTTTAAATCACTCCGTGAGACTATGCGTGACTATGTCGAAGTTCATCTTTCTTTCAGCAAGTATATCGACCAAGTTTAAGATTGAATGGATGAGGCGAAATCCGTTTTAAATTTCTCCGTGACTATGCCTGACCATGCGTGACTAAGTCAACGTTAATCTTTTTTCACAGCAAGTGTATGGATCCAGTTTCAGATCGATCGGATAAGGGTAAATGGGTTTTAAATTACTCCGTGACTGTGCGTGACTACCCCAAAACTAATCTGTAGTCACAAATAGACTATGGGCCAAGTTTCAGATTAATTGGATAAGGGGGAATGGGGTTGCCCCACGACAGACAAACAGACAGAGAGTTTGAGTTAAAAAGATACCTGTTCATAAAAAATATATATCTATAATATTAATAGGCTAGGCTATTTCTTGTGACTGATGTTTTGTTCTACCGTTGTATCCCGATTTTGACCAAACGTATATTATTTGAAAGGTATTTCTTTTTAGCCATTTTCAAGATTTACAGATTTTTATATTTTTTCCTTTATTTTGAGTAAATTGCATTTAAAGTTGCTACTAACACATACATAAAATTATAACAATGCTATGTGTGTGTTTATTAAATTTGTTAATGTGTTTGTAATAAAAATGAGTTTGTTTTTGTGTTGATTTGTGAATTGGTTATAATTGATTAGCATACTTTTAGGGTCTTTATTTAATGAAGAAGTAAAATTTCCTAGAATTTGCACTCGAATTTCGAGAGCTGGAATATGCTTGTTTTTATAAAAGAGCCATTTCTTAAAGAAGCACATTTTCTTAAAAAGTACCTTTCGTTGAAAATAAGTATCCTCTCTTAAAATAGTACCTTTTCGTAAAAAAAAAGTATTTTCAAAAATTTTTAACGGCCGAGCTAGGCGCTTTAAAAGTAACTAATATTTTATATATGAAAGGATATCTATAATATTAATAGGCTAGGCGATTTCTTGTGACCGATGTTTTGTTCTACCGTTTTATCCCGATTTTGACCAAACGTATATTGTTTGAAAGGTATTTCTTTTTAGCCGTTTTTCAGATTTACAGATTTTTTAATTTTTTCCGTTATTTTGAGTAAATTGCATTTAAAGTTGCATAATACATAAAATTATACATATGCTATGCGTGTTTTATTAAATTTGTTATTGTGTTTGTTAATGAGTTTGTTGTCTTCATGCGCAATAATAATGAACCATAAAAGTGTTGGATTGTGAATTGGCTAAGTTGAAAAGTAAAGCTAGAAACTGCACTCGAATTTCGAGTGCTGGAATCTGTTAGTATTATCAAATACAAGTTGTTGACATTTAAGAATATTAATCTTATTTTCCTTTTTAAACTCAGTACAATTGATATCCCAAAAACTTGTTCTTATTTCAACAAATTAAGCTTTTTTTAGCACTATTTTTTCTACATATGCATTTTGTCAAAATCTTTATATGGAGTCAAAAATAAATCAAACTATTATCTAAATTAAGGCAATAAAAAAAAAAAAACTAACAAAGAATAGTTTAATACATAACAAATAATACAGTATTATTTGTATTTATAGAAAATAAATAAAATATTTATATTTGAAATAATAATAAAAAGAAACAGCAGGGAGGAGGAAAAATCGTTAACTCAGTTAAACGATAAAAAAAAAAATAAGTCGAAACATGAATTTTATCGAATGTGTATCAATATACAAACATTAAAGCTTTTGTTTGCGTACCGAACAATATTTAATGGCTCCAGGTGAAATATTTATAAATACTAACATGAAAAAAATATTCATACATATGTATTTACTTATATACATACAGACATATATGTATATAAATATCAATTTATATGTTACATACATAAATATTTTATATACGAGTATGTATAGTAAATATGAGAAAATAAACAAAAAACGACAAAAAGCCTTAAAATTGTTATACGCCTTCGGCCACCGATATTCATATATGTTCATATGTAATATTTAAGTACAGTAACAGGCTAAAGTTTAGTGTAGTTTTTAACCAATTTAGGGCAATGTGTTTAATTTAGTCTCACTGTTATAAGCTTTTGCTCCTCACTGTATAATACTCGTATACTCTCATATAAATTTATAAAAACAAAACAACCGTAACTCAAAAATGCATCAGCTTCAAAATTCACCAACAAAAAAATGGAAGCCAAGTCTGGCAACAGCAAGCAACATATTGACTGATTTTGTTTTAAATATTTTTGTTTCAGTTAAATTTTTTTTTTTTTTTTTTATATGTATCATATGTATACAATTTGTATATCGTTCTTTAAGTTTATCTTTTTTTCTCTTTTTTATCTCCCAAAACACAAAAAAAAATAAATTGCGACAAAATGTTTTGTTTGATGGAAAGGTACAGAAGTGAAAAAATAAACAGAGGAATCAATGTTGGGTTGGTTTTTTTTTTTTTAAATAAAGATTTTTAAGGTTTTTATTTATCTTTTTGCACCAATTTTTTTGGCCCAAAAAAATGCGGATATTTTTTTCATTATGTCTTTTTTATATACAAAAATGTTTTAGATTATGTATGTATTATTTTTTAATAAATAATTGTGAATTTTGTTTGGTTTAAAGGAATTTTAATTAAAACAAGTTTGAAACGAAATTTTATAAATTTTTCTTCTTAAGTTTTTTTATTGTAAGTCAACGCCAACCCATATTGAAGTTATGGCCGATAAAATATGTATTAACGAAATTGTGATCAATTTCAAGAGTAAGATTTTGCGGGTGATAATGTTGTACTAAACTGATTAAGGAAACTACTTCGTGGCCTCACATATAGATGGCGGCACTTGTATCAATATTTTTTTTATGCGATAACACCAACCTAAAATATTATCCAATAAAATTTTAATAACACTTTTCGATCATTTTAGCGTCAAAAATGTTTAGTTGCTTTTGAAGTTTTAGAGAAATAAGCAATGGATTCAAAAGAGTTTTGATTAAACATTGTTATAGATGGAAAAAATACTGTGAAAGCCAAAGAAGGTATTGATAAATATTGTTCCTAATCTTCACCTTCGAATTCAATATTAAAATAAGTAAGAAAATTATAGTCGGTCTAGACCGACTATACGATACCCTATACCATGGTTTAGAGAAACTATTTCTTCGGTCCAAGTAATTCGATATAGAAAATAAGCATAAACCAAATTTGAGTGGCATTGCTATTCATTTTTTTGGCTGCACATATGAAAAAGTTCATATCGGATGCTATATTTATATGGGGACTAAGTGGAAATATGGACCGATCCTGACCATATTTGGTAAAGTCACTTACTTATTTAAAAACTATATACAAACCAAATTTGGAAAAAAATCTGTGCAATATTTTTTTTTTTTTTTTTTGATAGATTTAAGTGAAGATCGGGAAGCAGTTCTATATAGGACCTATGACTAAGAATTGTCCTATAGGGACTATTTTCGGATTACTGATTAATGGATATAATAAACACATATAAACCCAATTTGACTGAGATCTATATGATAATTTGGATCTTATTGCAATTCATGTCGATTTCATAGGGATCATTTGTATGGGGACTAGGTGTGAACATGGACCGAATTCCACCAATTTCAATAGCGTTCATCATATGACCGATAAAAGCTTATATACCAAATTTCATCTAAATATATTCATATCTGAAGTTTGATTACAAGGTTTACATGGTAACACAGACGGAAAGAAAGTGATTCTGAGTCGATCGGTATAATAAAAGATGGGTCTAGGTCAAGTATTTTTGGTAGTTACAAACAGCAGCACAAAGTCATTATACCCAAACCACATAGTGGTATAGGTTATAAAAAATAGTATTCTGAATTCAAACGTGGCCGTGCAATTACAGATAATGAAGAACGCACAGAGTCGTATTTGCACGATCTACGCGGCCAAAAATATTTTAATGCTGAATTGGTATCTAAACAATGTAAATAAATTAAAAACCAATTTTTCACAGTAAATATGTATATATTTAAGTTTATATACATTATATATTTACAAAAAAGCAAAATAATACAATTTTCGGTCTGTACAAAGGGAAATAACGTAAAAATGCTAGTGTATCGCCATTCTTCATCACTCTCCGATGAACTTTCTGATATATTGGGGTCTGCAGGTGCAAACATGGCCAAAGTTTCAGGTAAAAATGTTCCAGATTTCCTTTTATTTACAGTCCGCATGCTACTTAGCATAGGATCAAAAGTAAGTAGAAGACGATTAAAAATATCCTGATTACAGCTTTCCCTTGAAAATTTTCTCGCATAATACTGGCGGTAACATCTAAAATGTTTGTTGCGAGCCTCAGCTGCTTCCTCGGAAAGCTGTCCGATTGATAATAATGATTTTTTGATGATGACTGCGCCATGGACTAAAGCTTGTGCATTGTTGGCGTCATAGGGTGCCAATCATATAGGTCCCCTTGAAATTGCTTCCAATATGACTTTTAGCCAGTAAATTAGCTCATAATTAATGCCAGTTATTTCTGCAGCTAATTTGGGGTCCTCAAAGAACCTTCTGCTGGTATTGCCATCATTGGTATTGCTGAAATTGGATTTAGGCATATCTATTGTTAGGCATGTTTCATTGCGAAACCTTCTTTGTATCTCTTTCTTGGTTTGCTCTTCTAGATCTTTCTCCTCTAGATTGCCTTTCCCTGTATTTTTGCACTTGGAGTTTATAGGCTAAATGTAGGATACATCCAAAAATTCGAACTCTGGCATGCAACACCGATATGCCGAATTCAAGGGCTGCACAAATTCACTTCTCTTGTGAAGTCCAATTTATTGAAATCTTTCGAGGTTGCTCCACATATATAGCGCCTACTTGTGGACTTTGTACCTGTGGCGGCATTGCAGACCTTTCCGTCTACCATGGTCAGTACAAATGTGTGCTTTATTAAGAATATTTTCTCCGCTTTATTGACCTCTGTTGGGACTAACGGGTTAATAGCTCTTTTAACATGTCTTATTTCGTCTTCAGTAACATCTGTTGTTTCTTTGACAAAACGGAAACTTATTGGTCGACAAAAGCGTGGTGAAGAGGGCGTTGGATTGTTCCATAAAACTTTATTATCTCCACAAACTAATTGCACAGGTACAAAGCTGCTTTGAAATATATTTGAATCCGAATCGGTATCACTTTGTAGTTTTTGCTTAAACTGTGATTGCTGGGACCTATCGCAACCCCATTTACTTATGAGAGTTAGGCATTCACGCTCTTGCTCCTTTAAAGTCTCCAATAGCTCTTCCAGGTACACCGATAAACGCCTAGCGGTAACATCCATTAGAGGCTGCAATTGAGCCTCGGCACTAGTACTTGTCACCGTAATCGATTCTTTAGGTGGGTAAATTGTCTGCTTGGCTTTTAGTAAGCGGCTGTAGCATGGAAAAAAAACTTTTTACTGGTCTTTCTTATAATTTCTTACTGTCCAAGTGTCAAATCGGCATCTACAAACATTTGCAAAGCTTGCATTGGTGTTAAGGAGGATGCTTGCTTTTTACTTGATTTCCTACAGTAAAGTGCCTTTTTATTATTTAGTTGCTCGTGTCGGAGTATTGGTGATATCTTTTAAGACATTTGATGCATCTTTTTTACCAGATTTTCCCAGTTCCACTGTCGCAGCATGGATTATGATATCCTTTTCAAAATTAGAACGAAGTTCTTCAGTCTTTCGCCTTTTGCTCCTCTCACTTAAGTCTTCGAACGACTTGGATGGCCGACCTGGCCGTTTTTGGGTCTCAACAACAGGTATTTCGAAACTACCTTCTAACCAAGTTTGGTTGTATTTTAGAAAATTTGTTTCCTTATAATGAGCTCTGACCCACCTTTGTTTCAGTTCTGATTTGAAAAGGGCAAAACCATGTTTCAATTTAATAATTTGGTCTTCATTATAATTTTCACATGACAAAAGTTTATCTTTTAAATAGTTTAGTTTTGCATCTAAACGAGGCAAATTTTCCTTCTTCATGCGGTCCAATAAGTATTGTCGAGTCACAATCTTTACTCCTGATGCATCCTCTGAAACTAGGACAAACATACATTAAGTTAAAAAACTCTAACAAACATTTCTAATTTTATACGAAATTTCGCTACATATCTTTAACCCCTCAAAACTATATTTATCCGGAAGTTTCCGGACACGATTTTGATACTAGTTATAAGGAAAAGGATCATATAACAACCTGTAATAATAACCATAGCCCGATCTACCCCGATACATGAACAAAAACACTAGTAAAGAAAAATATTGAAGGAAATCAGGGTACGAAAAAGACATTTTTTATAAGTTGAAATAATAATGTTGTTTTGCAGTTTACCATGACTTTTTTAATGTAATTTGTAAGTTTCTTACCTTCTTCATTAGAATCCATCACTTTTAATTTGTAACAAGAACTTGTTAATATAAAAAATAACTTGGGAAGTTCGTTTAATAAAGCGCGTAGACGAGAACAGATACGTACACTAGGTGAAACGGTTGAATTCCGACTGACGCTACGGGTGCGCGGTGCGCATTAGCAGGTAGAAAAGGGACGGGTTCTATTCACGGGTTAGTCCTTTATTCGGGGAACCGGTTTTTATGAATAGTATTGTTATTTTGAGATTGCGACTTTTGGCCGCGTAGATCGAGCAAATATGACACTGTGGAACGTCTAGTCTAGGTCATCCTAATGAGGCCGTTACTGAAGAAAACAGAAAAGGTGAATTGAATTGTTTTGGATGAGCGAAAAGTTAAAGTGAGTGAGATTGTTGACATATTAAAAATATATGCACAGCGTTTTCAGCATATACATATTACATGAATAAAGGCTTAGGCATGAAGGCTGCCCCGATATTAAACAATTGAACAAAAATAATTAATCCGTTTGGAATAATTTTTATTCTTCATACTACGCAGCGACTACTATTTGGTGCCAAGCTTAAAAAATACCTCCAGGGAAAGAGATTTTATGACGAAATGACGAAATCCTATAGGAAAAGGAAGCCTATTTTGAAGGTATACGAATGTTAGAGGTTTTTTTAAAAGAAGACCATTACATTCATGGATATTATTTTAAAGAATTGAAGAAGTACTTAAAATCTAATAAACTTGTTTTTCATTGCTAGGTCATGGGCTATTCATTTCATATAATAGTATAGTTAGGTCAGTAGTTCGATTCACAGCTGATTAACTTATGACTGGCATTAGACATTTTCAAAAGTAATTCGTTGCACTGTGTTAGACAAATGAGTTCCCTGTATTCAGGGAATTCAATAATTGACTTTGATTCAAATTATTTTTTATTTTCACAAAGTAGAATTGATGGTCGAATTCTTATTGTTAGGGTTACCAGATTTGTTTGGCCTATATTGCCAAATTTAAGTCAAATTTCGAAAAAAAAAAAAAAAAAAAAAAAAAACAGAGAAAAGTATTTTTTTTTATTCTTCGATTTCAATTTTTTTTTTTACAAGTTTTTACAACTAATAATTTAAAAATCGCCAACAGAAATGAGAAACACATTGCCAATTTTTTATTTAGACTAGTCACAGAATGATAATCTGATTTGAATGATGATAGTTTTACTATTTTATTTGTACTTATGTAAAACAATGATGTTAGAAGATGGACAGACAATCATTTTAAAATAAGCTTTTTGCATTTTACGACAGTTTATACAGGGTAGTCCATCTTTTATGTTGATATGACAACATATAATAACTTTGACATTTGTCAACCGATTGACTTAATAACTTATCTTTTTGAAATGAAAATTTAGTAAAATTTTCATCATGTATCGCCTTATAAGGCAAACATTCTTGTCGAAGTCATCGCCCAAGATGCTCGAAAAACTTATGGAAAATGCAGCAAAAATGGCAAATTTTACCTTGGCCATTTGATTGATGTTGTATTCAAAAAGTGATCCAAATTAAAGGACCCAGCTAAATAAATTCAATACCGACATAAAAGATGTCGCACCCTGTCTGCCGAATTTCGACAAACACAGTCCAAATGAATTTATTTTTCATTCTTTTGTTTCAGTTCATAAATAAAAAATAAAAAATCATGTGATTCCGATCACAGGGGGATGTGTAAAGACCTAGTAATTAAAGATTTTTTATGGCACTTTTCTAAAATCAAATAGAAAGCGTCATCTATGTATCACTTATAGCAAACAACTGCAGGGGGCTCTGCTAATATAAAAATATTTGTTATTATTTCAACTGGTTAATTTTTAATTTTTTGTTTTTCATTTTTCATTTTTTATTTTTCATTTTTCATTTCTATTTTTAATTTTTTATTTTTGATTTTTCATTTTTTATTTTTCGTTTTTCATTTTTCGTATTTCATTTTTCATTTTTTATTTTTTATTTTTCACTTTTTAATTTTTCATTTCTTATTTTTTATTTTTCATTTTTCGTTTTTTATTTTTTTTTTTTCATTTTTATTTTTTTTTTTCAATTTTTTATTTTTGATTTTACATTTTTCGAATTTCGTTTTTCGTTTTTCATTTTTCATTTTTTATTTTTTATTTTTTATTTTTTATTTTTTATTTTTTATTTTTTATTTTTTATTTTTTATTTTAATTTTTTATTTTTTACTGTTTATTTTTTTTTTATTTTTTTTCAGTTTTTTTTTTCATTTTTCATTTTTAATTTTTTACTTTTCATTTTTCATTTTTCATTTTTAATTTTTCGTTTTTTATTTTTCATTTTTCGTTTTTCATTTTTCATTTTTCATTTTTTTATTTTCCATTTTTTATTTTTTATTATTTATTCTTCATTTTTCATTTTTTTTTTTTATTTCTCAGTTTTTATTTTTCAACAGCGACTAAAAGGTTATTACATATCATAATTTTTTCACCAATACAATCATAAGTCACACCGATTTTTTCTTACGTCTTACATCTTACGCTCTTTTTATGATTATATTGCGAAATAAATTTTTAAGCCCCCTGCGCGTAAAGATGTTTACACATCAAGAAAGGTACTTCGTTTTTTATACCTATACCACTATGTGGTCAGGGTATAATGACTTTTTGCTGATGTTTGTAATTACCAAAAATATTTGACCTGGACCCATTAGAAAGTGATTCTGAGTCGATTTAGCGGTGTACGTCCATCTGTCCGTCTGTGTGTCCCTGTTAACCTTGTAATCAAACTACAGTTCGTAAATATAAATAAACGTTGACGAAATTTGGTATCAGTCATATCAAGACCGCCAATGGAATTGGTGAAAATCGGTGCATATTCAGACCCAGTCTCAATACAAATGACCCCTATGAAATCGACTTAAGATCACAATTATCATATACATCTCGGTTAAATTGGATTTATGTGTGATCATTACATCCATTAATCAGTAGTCCAAAAATAAACCGTATAGGACAATCCTTAGTCACAGCCCCTATATAAAGTTGATTCCCGATCTTCACTTAAAACTATGAAAATCCAACTTTATTGCACAGATTTTTTATATTTTTTTTGCAAAAAATAAGTGACCTTACCAAATATGGTCAGGATCAATCTATTTTTCGACCTAGTCCCTATATAATTATAGCATCCGATATGAACTTTTTCATATTAAAAGGCAAAAAACAAGTAACAATGGCACTCAAATTTGGTTTATGCTTATTTTCTATATCCAATTAGTTACACCTAAGACATAGAATGGCTAAACGCATAGTATAGTATCGTACAGTCGGACTAGACCGATTATAAATTTCTTATTTGTTTTTTTTTTTTTTTTTTTTTTTTTAATTTTTATGAATAAACATATTGCCAAATTCCAATTTTCTAAAATGGTGCAAACATTTTTTCACTCCATCCGATCTCCTTAAAATCTATACCACTTAAACCGAAAATGGAATACAACTCCCATATATGGACAGGAGGTTTAAAGACTACTTTGGAGCTACTGGACCGTGGGCAAAAGAGGGCGCTCATCAATGAAAGTAGGGTGTCAAACTCTACTGACTCGTTGGAACATCATCGGAATGTTGGTTGTGTAGCACTGTTCTATAGATACTACTATGGGAAATGTTCTTCTGAGATTAGCGAACTCATTGCAAGTGTCCGAGTTTCAGTTCACTCTACCCGCTTCTCTAGTAGATCACATCCATTTGAAGTCTATGGTACAGTTGACCGCACAACGCATTATTAGTTTCGAGTAAGTTTTATAAAAAAAATTACAAGTTTTGTCCCTTAAACAAAAAAATTAATACATCAGACAGTGTTGCAGCCCCGAACAAAATTTGACATAACTAATTTTTTTGCGCACAATTTAGAAATAATTTTTAAAAAGTTTACTTTTTTGGAGAATCCGGACTATACGATGATGCTTAGCTAAATTTTTGACTTATCAGACTAACGAATTGTCTTAGAAACTCTTTAGATTCCAACTTTAGGTTATGCAATCTTCACTTTTCATGGTGTTACAAAGCGAATGACAATACCGCCCAAGTAATGAATTTTAAAAATTTATTACTGATAAAAGTTTTACCAGACGGAAAGGCGGAAATTGAAGTAAAATTCTAAAAATTTGTTAAAAATCCACATAATAAATTATATAATTCAATCTTATCTTTTCCCGGCTATGCACGCACCAACAGTTTATTTCAGATAACAGTGTAAGTAAAATTTTAACTTTCGAAATGACACACAAAAACACCGAGACACCCCAACTAATTTTTGGGTCATAGAATTCAGTGGTATACTCCGTTTTAAAAAGTTAGCTCAAAATAACGAGATATTTCGATTTTAAATTTGTAGTAGATTTAAGGTGATTTTTGATTTTATTTGAGGCAAAAACCTGCAAAAGCTTTTGTTAAAACAATTTATATATTTTTTTCCCCGACAAAATGTAACCGTTGAAATAATAGACATTAATTTGGAAGCAGAATTAGTTTACCTCTTACAATTTGGGGCCATAATAATTATAATAATTTTGGGATTCGGGATTTTGGGATTGGCATACCTATTACAAGCAGATGCTACAACATATATATCAAAGATCAGTGCTTTTTAACATCGCTTTAACTTGAAATTTAGTGTGACAACTTGGAATTAAACTCACGTGATAAGAGAAATCTTTCTAAAAAAATATAAGCATTTTATTGACCGTTTTGAAAAAATAGAAAAATGAGTGACGAAAAATGCAGATCACAATGTGAAAAATTAAATACGTTTTGTTTTGTGTGTGTAAAATTTACGCCGAAAAAACATCGACGACATTTGGTTGAAGATGCCCTCAAAGCTTACAATCAGTATTTTTTGGTTACCCCGGCTGAAGAAATGCGAAAGGTTGATCATGCACCTGAATTTACGTGCATCACATGTTTGGACTTCCAATGATATGGACCGATCCAGGGGAACATGATCCTGAAAATTGCTACGCGTGCAAGAACGATGTGTGTGGTCTCAATCGAAACAGTAAGTTCACTTAGATAGACTATATATCGAATACACAATAATTTATTCTTATAGAACTATCCGGTTTTATATATAAAGGTGTGCCAAGTGATCACGTACCAGTTCCACACAGTGATGAATTGCCTGTCCCAGTACATCCATCGACATACCAATATGATACTGCGTCCTATGAAATACAGTCACAAACTTCAGCAACATCATTACATCATGCTGATTCTGATTACCTTCAGCCAGTTACACAATATCCAACATTAATTTCGCAGGAACATTTAGATAGAATCGTTCGAAATCTGAAGCTATCTCAAAATAATGCAATGACTTTGGCTTCGGAACTAAGAAGCGTCAACGTGCTGGCACCAGGTGTAAAAGTTACTCTTGCAAATACCGGCAACAACCATATATGCCTTATTTCATGCTTTCCGAGGACGCAGCTTATGCATATTGTCAAGATATTCCCAGTTTAAGGAATGAAATGGGAATCTGCAATTATAGTCCACCTTTATGGCGTCTTTTCATAGACTCTTCAATCAGAAGCTTAAAAGTAGTCTTGCTATTTGAAAACAGCAGCGTTAAACCAGTGTCATTGATGTATGCTCTTGGAATGCATGAGTCGTATGAACCATGAAATTAATTCTGGAACGCATCAGTTATGACGAACACAATTGGCGCGTAAATTGTGATTTTAAGGTTCTTTCACTATTAGCTGGAATGCAAACTGGCTATACAAAGTAAAGGGTTTTTCAACAGGGACGCTACAAAAGTAGAAAGACAGGGACAGCAAACGACGCCATATTTCTTGCCACTCTTTTGACATTTCTCTTCAGTAAGGTTTGCCATTTCATGACAGAAAGAAATACGAGCCAACGAGTCGAAATTATTAAAATTTTCTTTCCGAAATTCGGAGTCAGTGGCCTCAACGTTAAGAGAGCGCTACGTCCAATTTATGGTCGTCATTATCGTCCTAGCAGATCAACAATTGAGCGTCTAGTGGAAAAATTTGAATCCACAGGCACAGTACAAAATGTTCCCGTGCCAGTGAGACAAAGAAGTGCCCGTAGTGTCGAGAATATTGCTGCCGCTGAGGCTTTAGTTGAAGAAAGCCCAAATGTGTCTCTCAATGTCGTTCTCAAGCGTTGGGCATCTCTGTGACGTCATTGTGGCGAATTTTGCGAAAAGATCTTGGCCTATATCCTTACAAAATCAAATTGACGCAAGAACTGAAGCCGCTTGACAACCAGAAGCGTCGTGTGTTCGTGAATTGGGCTGAGCAACAACTTGAAAATGATTCGGATTTGTATCGAAAAATCATCTTCACCGATGAGGCTCATTTCTGGCTGAATGGCTTCGTCAATAAACAAAATATGCGTTATTGGTCAGACAGCAATCCACATGTACTCCATGAGTCATCATTGCATCCCGAAAAAATTACGGTTTGGTGCGATTTATGGGCCGGCGGCGTCATTGGGCCGTACTTCTTCCGTGATGATCAAGACCGGCACGTTACTGTGAATGTGAATCGCTACCGTTCAATGATAGCCAAATATTTTTGGCCCCAATTCGATGATATGGACTTGGATGACATGTGGTTCCAACAGGACGGCGCCACAAGCCACACAGCGAATGTCACAATCAATTTATTGGAAACCAAGTTTGGAGAACGTGTTATCTCACGAAATGGTCCAGTCAATTGGCCGCCTCGGTCGTGCGATTTGACGCCGTTGGACTATTTCCTGTGGGGCTACGTCAAGCCTATGGTCTATGCCAACAAGCCAGCGACGATTGATGAACTTCGTACGAATATCGAATGTGAAATTGCAGCAGTATCGGCCGATTTATGCTTGAAAACCGTCGAAAATTGGGTTCAGCGTCTGGACTTCTGCAAGCGTGCCCGTGGTGGCCATACAAATGAGATCGATTTCCATACATAATGGCATCGAACGTACTTTCATAAGAATAAAGAATTTCATTGATATCCAAAACCATTTTTGTTTTATTTTAAAAAACTTTTGTAGCGCTCTTATTGAAAAACGGGACAGCCGTGCAAAATGCAACCAGTAATAAAAGCGAGATTGGCCAAAACGCGATTCGCAAGTTGTTGGCGAATTTAATGTAATTCGTCCACCATTGATCCCGCTTCAGAAAATAATGCTTCCGGATCTTCATATCAAGCTGGGAGTTGTAAAGAATTTTTTAAAGCGTTTGGTTCGCGTTAACGAAAATGCATTACCATACTTGAAAAACAACGCTTTTCCAAAATTATCAATTGAAAAATTAAAAGAGGGTAATTTTGTGTAACTAAAGGTGTGTGACTGCAATATATTTTATATAATTTTTTTTTTTTTTGACAGGTGTAGTTAACGGTCCAGATATACGGAAACTTAGATGAAACTGAACTAAACGCGTGGAACTCAATACGTGCGGTAATTGAAAACGTTCTTTGCAAAAATCGCTCACCAGAGTACCGTGATTATATTGACATGGTGAATTCTTTCGACAAACTTGGCGTTAATATGTCGTTGAAAATCCACATTTCGATTTTTACGAACGACAATTGTCCACAGAAACAGACGAAACTGGCGAAAGATTTCATCAAACTATAATGGCATTCGAAAACCGTTTTGCTGGAAAAAGAATAGAATCAATGCTTGATGGTTTCTGCTAGTCGATTGCAAACAAAGAGTAAAAGTTGAATAAATCCAAAAAAAATTTATAAAATCATCAAAATAAGAGCAAATATAGTTCCATGTCCGCTTGAAAATGGACGTCCATTATTTCTAGATATAAATTTTGACAAATAAAAAAAAATCATGTGAGTCCGATCACAAGGGAGATGTGTAAACATCTAATAATTAAAGAAAACATCAACATCATATTTTCCAGCGCATAAAAAATAAGTCGATTATGCTGTTTTCTGAAATTCAATTGATGTTTTCTGAAATTCTATTGATGTTTTCTGAAATTCAATTGATGTTGTCTGAAACTCGAATGATGTATTCTGAAATTATATTGATGTTTTCTGAAATTCTATTGATGTTTTCTGAAATTCAATTGATGTTTTCTGAATCTCGAATGATGTTTTCTGAAATTATATTGATGTTTTCTGAAATTCTATTTATGTTTTCTGAAATTCAAATGATGTTTTCTGAAATTATATTGATGGTTTCGGAAATACGGAAATATCAAAATTTTTTCACCAATACAATCATAAGTCACACAGCGTTATCTGCTTCAGCTCACACCGATATGAGTTACGCTGTTTTTGTGATTGTATTGTGAAATAGAAATTTACCCCCCTGCGCGTATAGATGTTTACACATCAATAATAAAAAAATTGATTTTAAACAAGTTTTTTTCATTCAAATAAAATCAAAAATCGCCTTAAATCTACTACAAATTTAAAATCGAAATATCTCGTGATATTGGATTCTACGATCCAAAATTAGGTTGACGTGTCTCGGCGTTTTGGTGTGTCATTTTCACCTACTTACTGTGTAATGATCAGCATGCGCCAAATTTAAAGAAAGATTTTAGAATTCTTTAAGAATTCGGAATCCATGCTATAACAAATCATATGACAATCGCAATATATACTTGCCCCCCCCCCCCCCCCCATTATATATTTTAGAATGGGGGGTATTGAAAATCATCTATCGATGCTTAATTATCCCAAACATGTTGAGTGTTTTTCAGTCATATCATTATATTAATAATTTATTTAACCCTTCATTTATTATTTCTTACTTTCAACACATTCACTTAACTTGTATAAACATTTCATATGTTTAAGTGAATATATTCATGTTTTTTTCACTTGCACAGTCATATTTTATAATAATAATTAATTATAATTTCATACCCATTCAATTTTAGAGAAAAAGACAGAATGAATATGAATATGAGTCGAGTACAAACAAAACATAAACATAAACAAAAGGTGATCCCCACCATTCATAAAATGTCAATACAAAATGTTAATAGTAATTAACACTAAACCCACAATTATGTCAACAGTCACTTAAGCCAACACCAGCCAACCAACCAATAATAATAGCAACTACTGGTGATGGTGCTGCTGTTGCTGCTGTTGCTGCGGCGAAATCAATGCAGCCAGAGAAGGAGCGAGAAGTGACGAAATAAATACTATTAATTTTATTTATTCGATATGTTACTAGATTTGTCATTATAAACCAGAGTATTCAATTATTCGGTTTTTACTCGATATGTAAGCAAGACTTTATTTTATATTAATCAACACTCAGGGGATGCCCCCTACAGATGCAGTGCATTGTGTTGATCTCAGGAAATATATAGATATAGGAAGGAGGAAAGAGGGAGTAGTGTGTTTTTTTTTCCTCTGGTGGGAATCGAACCCACGACCCCCGCTTGGTAGGCGAGCACGCTACCTACTCACCTACCGGGACGCTTAACCATAATGTCTATATATTATTGATCCTTAGAAAATTCAAAGCTGATCCAGAACTGTGACTCATTTTGCTATCTTTAAACATTGCTCTCAAGCTAAAACCAGTAGGAAGGTTTACTGCTTTTATGAGACTTTTATAGAAACTAGACGTTAAACTAACTCAATACTTATGAAGATCTGTACAGAATTCGATCGCGACCGGCCCCAAAATCCTAGACGATCCCCATACACACTTCGTAGGCATCTTTCTGAGCAGGAGAATACAAACGCTCTAATAAGCTGGTCCGCTATATCTGAACGCATCATCATGGCTCGTCTTAACACCAGAATCGGAGTAATCTCTATAATACAATGCTATGCCCCGACAGAAGTTTCCGACTTCCCCATAAAGGAAAATTTTTACGGCGAACTACATCGAGCCCTAACCAGCATTGACCGAAACAATATTTTGATGCTCATGGGCGACATAAATGCCAGAGTCGGGAACGATAACGATGGCTTCGAACAGATCATGAGAAAACACAATTACGATCTTTCCATAGGCGGCTCATACTCTCCCCATAAACCACATCATAAATTCAAGTGAAAATCAAGAGACACGTGAGCAACAATAACTAGTCAAATCGACCATATAAGCATATCAAAGAAATAGTTCAAAATGCTTCAAGACGTCCGAGTGTTCCGAAGCGCAGACATAGCCACAGACCATTACCTTATGGTCGCTGAACTTAAAGTTACCCTAAACAGATATTACAACCAAACAAATGCACAATAACTCCAGCGAAAACCATACACCATACCGATGCTATTTGAAACAGATATGTTAATGATATCAACAGTAGGTACCACCGACTACCCTTGTTACTTCGGAACGTAGATATTAACGAAGAATGGAGAAAGTAGAGAAGATGTTTAGTGAAACCGCCACAGAAACAGTTGGCCAAGCCAATAGAAAAAATAAAGAATGGCTTTCCGATGTTTTGTGGAGTCTGGTTGAGAAGCAACGAGAAGCGCAGCAGCTAGTTCTAACCGAAGAAATCTCTATACTCTATACGAAAGCATGAGCTGAAGGCCAAACATACAGTTTTAATAAAGAAAGTAAAGAGAAAGCTAGAGATGATAAACGTAACTACTTTAGTAGTCTAGCATCAGAAGCCGAATCTGTTGCTAATATTGGAAATTTAAAAACTGGTTTCGATGTAATTAGGAAAGAAGTGTGACCCCCAAAACATTAATTAAGGATAAATCTGAGAAAATACTCACGTCTGTAGAAGACCAACTGAGTAGGTGGAGAGAGCATTTCCAAGAAGTTCTCAACCATACCAACCACCCCGATGATAACTCTGAAACAAACCCCCCAACCATACAAGATCTGTGAACGATGAATCACCTGATCCTATTGAAATTACAATCGCTATCAATGAACTTAATTACAACAAAGCCCCTGGTATCGATAATCTGTCAGTCGAACTATCTAAGTCCGACCCTTAAATCACAGCAACAATCTTACACCCACTATTTAGGAAAATATGGCAGACAGAAGCCATACCACAAGACTGGAAGGAGAGTCTTATAATTAAAATTCCCAAGAAAGGGGACCTTAAGCTATGTGGAAATTGAAGGGGAATCGCGCTAACCCCAGCAGTGTGTAAAATTTTCAATAGGGTAATTCTAAACGGCAACCTCCGACCACTAGACGGACAATTACTAAAGGACAAAGCTGGTTTTCGTCCCAATCGTTCGTGCGTAGACCAGATTAGGAGCCTATGTCTTATATCTCACTTTTGTCGATGCCATCGATCGGAGCAAAATATGGCATGCTCTTGCTAAAAAATGAATACCAGACAGAATAATGAAACACTGATAGACACAATACGACGATTCCAAAATGTGAGTGTCACATTGTGATGAAATACTCTCGACAACATCAGGTGGAAATAGAGGCATACAGTGGAGAATCAACGAACAACTTGAGGATCTCGACTATGCCGATGACCTTGTTCTAATGGCAGCAAACACGGACGATATGCAGAGAAATATAGGTAGCTTGGCCTACGAATCAATGCAGATAAGACGAAATGTATGATTATTAAATCCAAATTTTTTTGCTGAACAACGCGCCAATACAACACGTTGACAACTTTTGCTACTTGGGTAGTAACATAACTACAAACGGTGGCGCTATCGGAAACGAAAATTCGCGAATACATAAGGCCAAAAGTGCATATTACAATCTACGAAATATATGGAAGTCGAACGCCCTCTCCCCCAAGACCTGGGAGCAAAGTTGTATCATCAAAAGTACTGGTTCGCCAGTGTTGGTGATACAACGAATATGCCTATAACCTACCTCCTCGTGGTGCTGCTGGGCAACGCTAGGCAAAGCCAGTTAATTCTGGTGATTATTCCAAGCGGCTAAAGGTTAAGGTCAACCAATGTCTGCCAGTGCCATCCTACTTGGGGGATAACTGTCAGTTACTAAATTTGGCCAATTGGTAACGACGCCTTACCAAAAGGCACTGAATTTGGTGCAGCGGGGAAGTCGAAGTGCCCTGAGAAGAGGATTCTTAGACTCAATGCGGAGACAAAGCGAACTATTATACATGGAATGGCTGGTGGCTGGCTGACTGGTGGCTGGTGAAACATCCAGCAGATGAAATGGTTGCTTACATTCCTTTAATATATGTGATACAAAGTTGAATTTGATGTTTTTGATGAAACACTTTACGAACGCGTCTCTAGAGGCTCTCGAATCTGAGCAACTAGTAGGGAGTGTTTGTCGTGTAATAGCGAGCTGATATGCGTTGTTTGGTAAGCCGAGCTGGCATGCGTTGTATGGTAAGCCGAGCTGGTATGCGTTGTTCGGGAAGAGACATGAGTTGAAGATGAGTCGTAAGATGAGTCGAATGCAAGAAGGTCGGATGGTAGCAAGATTTCAAGTCTTAGACGATACAAGAGTGCGTAGAAGAGAGATGTCGGAAAAGTGTGTTATAGTAAGCAATGTCAATGTCGGAGTCTTTGATGAATCTTCAAGACAACTTCATATGGAAACGGCCTTTCGGCGAGTTTCGCAGTGGCTGTGGTGCTTATATTGCAGGAAGATCACCGATCTATGTGGAGGTGCATTCACCCAGGTGTTGTTTCCTCTATATCATAAGGGTTTTAGGTAGGCCCGACAGAATAACAAAGTGTGGAGTGTGTGCCAAGTACATCGCTTTAGCGGGGCGCGGCGCAGGCAGGACGCATAATATCTATCCCAGTACTCGAAACAACGTGTGGTGAAGTCAACAAGGCACACACGTTAAACCCATAGAGACTTCTCCCCCAAGGCCAAAATTCACATGTACAACGCCTGCGTAAAGACTATTCTGTTATATGGATCCGAAACCTGGTTACCAACAGATACCTACGAAACATATTAAGGATTTGGGGGCCTGGAGTAGTTACGAACGAGCAGCTTCTCCAAATCGCCGATGAAGATAACATCAACACTCAGATAAAGAGGAGAAAATATAAGATAACATGGAGACGTACAATTTTTAAAGAAACCGGAAAATCATTCAACGAACTCAGACATATCGCAGCAGACAGACAAAGATATTTTGTATTATCTCCTTACTTTGAAATTGGTTTAGTTTTTCAGTTATAACTCAAGAACCATTGATGATTTCTCATTTCATTCTTCATTATTGCTTCGACGTATTATATTAATACTCATTATTTAATATAATTTTAATATAATTTAATGAATCCTATGGCCTGAGAACGCCAAAACCTTTTGAAGTTTTACTACACTGCTCTAGTACTAGCACCCGGACTTTGAATTTCGCACCCCCCAAGAATGGATGTTGCACTGTAAAGTCGTTGAGTAAAACAAAACCGGGAATACAGATACACAGAAAAAATTGCCAAAAATTTGTTTGTGTTAAATTTGTATTTAACATTTTTTTATTGACACAATTAAGTTTCTAATTGATATTACTAATTTAATTAAAAATTTGTTAACAACATCTATAATATTAATAGGCTAGGCGATTTCTTGTGACTGATGTTTTGTTCTACCGTTTTATCCCGATTTTGACCAAACGTATATTATTTGAAAGATATTTCTTTTTAGCCGTTTTGCAGATTTTCTGATTTTTAAATTTTTCCTTTATTTTGAGTAAATTGCATTTAAAGTTGCTACTAACATATACATAAAATTATACAATGGTATGTGTGCGTTTATTAAATTTGTTAACGTGTTTGTAATAAAAATGAGTTTGTTTTTTTGTGTTGATTTGCGAATTGGCTATAATTGATTAGCATACTTTTAGGGTCTTTATTTAATGAAAAAATAAAATTTCCTAGAATTTGCACTCAAATTTCGAGGGCTGGAATCTGCTAGTTTTTATTAATTGAATCAGTTAAATTATTTAATAAGTTTTTTAATTGAGTCATATAAAATTAATAACTGACATTTAACTGAAACTTAAATTAATGTTTTAATTCACACAAACAAAAACATTTAGTTTAATTATTAATAGTCGATAAACTTTGATTTATTAATCAAACAAACTATTTATTAAATTTCGTTACTGTTGAGGGATGACAACGCCATCTGAAACAGCGGAGTTGTTTGGCTGTCTTTGCTCTTATTAACGTAAAAACATTATTTTCTCGAGCCAGATTAATATTTAATTAAAATATTGATTAATAATTTGTATGATATTAATCAAAATTGTTAATTGATAATTTGATTAATGGATTAATATTTTAATTGAAAAAAGATATTAAATATGAGTACAAATACTTTCAAGCAATTTTAGTACTACAAATTTTTTTATTCGGAGCTAATTTATGGACTCATTCCATAAAAGGAAACGCTAAAAATTAAAAAATTTGAAAAATATTTCGTTTTATAGAATACATCCCTCGTAATTAAATCTGTGAATTTCGTAACTGCAACCCAATCTATTTAACTCATGTTATTTATTTGCTACCCCCATCACCGTTTATATTTGATGTCTTAACCATAAACTGAAAATTTATTCGATTAACCATATAACGATTAACTCGGCATCGATTACTGTTAGTACGATGTAAACGTATGTATATGATTATTATTGTTATTATTACGAACATACAAAACAACATCAATATGTGTATAGCAAAACAATCAATCATTTCAAAGGTGCTGTTCTACAAGAGCTGCTGTATGTACATACTCGTATAAATTGAATGTGCACATTTGCAACTGCTTGACTAAACTAAACTTGCTAGAAACCAGTTTAAAACGATCAATTATTGACAACAAAGCTGTTTGCAGCAACTAAATGCAACCAAACATCATAATCTACCAATGCCTCTCGCTTGCTTTTTTTTTTTAAACTAAAGGTTTGTAGTTTTTTCAGCAAAATATATATACAAACTATATGTATATATACAAACTATATATATACATATATGTATATATAAAAAGTTAAAAACTTAAAGTTGAGAAATGCTGCTAAAAATCTACTACCGACTTTAGGTGTTGTGTGATAACAGCAAATGCATTATAATCATAAATAATCCTTGCAAGTTGTTGACATTTTCACAGGTTTCAGTTTGACGTTGAAAATATCAAGTGAACTAAGTTCAAAAAATAAACAGAAGATTTCATATAAATACTTAAGGATATTTATAACTATATAAGTCATTCTGTTTTAGACAACAAGTACAACGTATTTACGCCCATCAATGACTGATTCACTGATATGTAATGCTGTACATTAGAGTTTAAATTCGTAAAATTATCACACATACACTCCGCTTCACTTGAATAGCACACACCAATTTTTTATTTCTATTTGATTATCTACCAATATTCATTGACTGAACTGTACTTGTTATTGTACTATATTCCTCGTCTTCCTATCCACATTCTCTGTGATAAAATTGAAGCTCTGAGAATTTCTGTTCATTTCATTTTCGTTTGTTGAAGCAACTTCTAATGCATTTTCTGTTTCACTTGAATAGCACATTTGCGTTTAAGGGCCATTATTACAACTTGCCAATAGCTAAAGTTAGGATGTTATCTGGCAGATTATTAGTTTTTCGTTATTACAAATATACTTTAAGCTAAAAGTGACCAATAAGCTAAAGGGAAGATATTGTTGCCTTTAACTTTTAACGTGAGGTTTATGTATTTAATGTTGCCACATTTTCTGATCTATGAAGAAGAAATTCACCCAATTTAGTTTTGGAAATAAATTTATTTGCATATATTTAAATATATGCTTGTATATTTTTTAGAAAGTTTTATTACACATTTACAACAATTATGCAACTTATAATAAAGGTTTTTAGTTTTTATTCTATTGTTTGTTTGCGAACAAATAAAGGAACGTTGCCACTACGTATTTTATAAACCAATTCATTTGGTCAAAAGTAATCGGTGTTTCCTTTAGTGTTGCCACAATATCAAAAATATTAATTTTATTTTACTGGGAAGTTGTAATAACGAAAAGAAGTTAAAGGTAACTTTATTACTCACTTTAGCTAAAGTTACCTTTAACTAACATTTACTTTAAAGGTAAGTTGTAATAATGGCCCTTAGTTTGATTTACGTCGTGCAGACCATCGGCAAGATAAAGTAAACCATTATTTTGAATATTTAGAATATATTTTTATAATATTCAATAATAATGGGCCGTGTTACAGCCTTAACGAACGAGAAACAAATCTATAATATTAATAGGCTAGGCGATTTCTTGTGACCGATGTTTTGTTCCACCGTTTTATCCCGATTTTGACCAAACGTGTATTATTTGAAAGGTATTTCTCTTTAGCCGTTTTGCAGATTTACTGATTTTTGAATTTTTTCCTTTATCCATAAAATTATAAGATGCTATGTGTGTGTTTATTAAATCTGTTAATGTGTTTGTTATAAAAATGAGTTTGTTTTTTGTGTTGATTTGTGAATTGGCTATAATTGATTAGCATAATTTTAGGGTCTTTATTAAATGAAAAAATAAAATTTCCTAGAATTTGCACTCGAATTTCGAGGGCGCTGGAATCTGCTAGTTAAAATAAAAACTTATCAGGAAAGTGACCTCTATATTCTAAAATAGCAACAAAAAAAAATTGGAAGAAGTAGAAAATTCGTAAATAATTTTATTCAGAACAGCTCAAATTATGGAAAAAATATGAGAGGTCGTGTAAATAGTGTACTTTCCAATGCAGATAATGGATCTATACTGCGCGAGGCTTCCAATTCGCATGACTCTGTTTACAAAATAAGAGCAAAAGCTGGAGTTAACGCAAGTAAAACTACTGTGTGGCGGGTGATTTCTAAAGCTAAACATCTTAAGCACCTAAAATTAAAGAAAAAGGCTTAATTTCTGTAGAAACTACATGTCATTGAAGACAGAGCGGCAGCGCGTTGTATTCTCTGATGAGAAAAAATTGAATTTCGACGGCCCTAAAGGGAATAACTATTACTTCCATGATTTAAGAAAGGAGATGCGCAGAGTCGGCGGGGTTATGGTCTGGAGAGCCATATCCTATTTTGGTACATGCGAGCTTCAATTTTTGACTCCCAAGATGAACGCGCAATCGTACAAAGGAGTTTTGGAAAAGGCTTTTCCCCCACTAGAAAGTCTTTTTGGGATTTTGGCATGGTCAAAAATGTCAATCTCTTAAACTGGTCCCCATACACGCATTATCGAAAATGTTTGGTGGTGGTTGGCCAGAAAATTTTATGAGTCAGGGAGACAGTTTTCTACCAAACTAAGCTAATTCAAACTATTCGCGAAGCATGGGCTTCAATTTTCCTAGACTATATTAAATAGCTTTATGATTCCTTACCAAATAGCATTTATGAAGTTATTCTAAACAAAGGAGGTTCTACTCATTATTAAATTAGATTTATAAATTAATAAATTATATAATTACACCAAGTTGTTTAAAATTAATTAAATAATATTTAATATAGTGAAAAACAAAGTGTACTCTTCAAATGAAACAAAATGCGCTATTTTTAGGTTATTTTCATTTAAGCCATGTAACTTGAAAAATACTCAATAAATTTTGGTTTTGTTTATTGCTAATAAAAACTAAATACTTTAGCTATAAATTCAAGCTAAGAATAATTCTTTATTTTCATTTGTTTAAAAGCTATCGTGAAATGAAATGCACCTTGCCAAGTGTGCTATTCAAGTGAAACGGAGTGTATAGTATGTAGGTTCCCAAACAGTGCTTTTCTATAAAAAAAGTTCATTTTCTTACATAAGTACAATTTCTTTAAAAAGTACCTTTTCTTGAAAATGTATCTTTTTGTAGAAAAGTGCCTTTACATAAAAAAAGTACCGCTTATTGGAAAAGTAAATTTTCTTAAAAAAGTACAGAAAATGTATCGTTTATTAAAATATTACACCTTCCTAAAAATGAGCTATGTCTTAAAAAGTACCTTATCTTTAAAAAGTACCTCTTCTTTAAAAAGTACCTTTTCTTTAAGAAGTACATTCTCTTAAGAAGTACATTCTTTAAGAAGTACATTCTCTTATATTAAAAATATAAACTTTCTTAAAAAAGTACATTTCCTTAAAGTTTTCTGCAAAAGTTCATTTTTTAAAATCGAAAATCTTTTCTTAAAAAATGTTCTATCTTTTCTTAAGAAAGTATCGTTAATTAGAAAAGTATTTTTTTTTTAAACAGTATAGAAAATGTATCGTTTATTAAAAAATTACACATTCCAAAAAATTTACTTTTTCCAAAAAGTACCTTTTTTTAAAAAAGTTCCTTTTCTTAAGAAATACCTTTTCTTAAGAAATACCTCTTCCTAAAAAGTATTTTTTTCAGTAAATTTTCTTAAAAAGTACTTTTTTATTAAAAAGTACCTTTTCTTAAATAAGCAAACTTTCTCAAAGAAATAAATTTTTTTTAAAAAGTACCTTTTCCTGATAAGTAGCTTTTCTTGCAAAAGTAAATTTCCTTAAAAAAAAAGTAGATCTTAATAAAGTACTTTTTTAAGAAATGGTAACTTTTTATACGTAATTTTTTAAGCAAAAGCTCTTTTTTAAGAAAATATACTTTTTTAGAAAGAGCACTTTTTTCAATGAAAGGGAAATTTTTTAGAAAAAGCTATTTTTAGTTAACGGAATTTTTAAGTAACGGTACTTTTTAAAAAAAAAATGTACTTTTTAAGAAAACATACAATTTAATAAAACGTATTTTTTTAAAATATAGTGTTTTTTAAGAAAATTTAGTTTTTTAATATAAGGTACTTTTTAGAGAAAAATTTACTTCTGAGTAAAAGGTATTTTTAAAAATTTTTTTTAAAGTACTTTTTAAAGAAAATGTACTTTTTAAAGAAAATTTACTTTTTAAAGGAAATGTATTTTTTTAACATATGTTAGTTTTTGTAAATATGTACTTTTTAAAAATGAACTTTTCTAAGAAAAGGTACTTTTTAAAGAAAAGGCAATTTTTTAAAGAAAACGTATTTTTCAGAGAAAAGATATTTTTTAAGATTAGGTACTTTTGTAGGAAGATGTACTTTTTTAATATAAGATACATTTTTTTTTTTTTTTTTTAAGAAAATTTACTGTTCAAACTTTTTTTTAGGAACATGTATTTTTTTTAGGAAAAAGTACTTTTCAAGAAATGTTACTTTTAAGAAAAAGTACTTTTTAAGACAAGGTAAATTTTTGTGAAGGGTTACTTTTTTAATAAACTATACTTTTATTGTTCTTTTTAACAGAAGAAAATGTATCGTTTTAAGAAAAAGCTTTTTTTTTTAAGAGAAGGCCCTCCTTAAAGAAAATTTTCTTTTTTAACAAAATGTAATTTCTTAAGAAGAGGTACTTTTTGAAGACTGATATTTTTTAACGTCTTTTTCAAAATGTATTTTTAAAAAAAGGTACATCTTAAAGAAAATGTACTTTTCAAGACAAGGAACATTTTTAGGAAGATGCACTTTTTAATAAAATAGAATTTTTTTTTTTTTTTTTTTAATGTTATTTTCTAATTTTAAGAAGAGGAACTCATTCTAAGGAAAGGTAGCTCTGTAAGAAAAGGGAAATTTTTGGCAATTAAGTTTTTTTAAAAAAGGTGCTTTATTTAGAAAAGGTACTTTTCAAGAAAAGGTTCTTCTTAAAAAAAATTACTCTTTGAAGAGAAGGTACTTTTTAAGAATAAATAGGTAATTTCTTAAGAAGAGGTACGTTTTTAAGACAGATACTTTTTAAAGATAATTTTCATTTTAAGGAAAGTGTATTTTTTTATGAAAATTTACAGTACTTTTTAAAGAAAAGGTACTTTTTAAGAAAAGTACTTTTTAAAGAAAAGGTACTTTTTAAGACAAGGTACATTTTTATAAATATGTACTTTTTCAATAAAATAGAAATTTTTATTTTTTTGTACTTTTTTAAGAAAAGTTAATTTTCTAATTTTAAGAAGAGGAACTTCTTTTAAGAAAAGGTTCCTCTGTAAGAAATTACCCTTTTTAAGAAATGGTACTTTTTAAAAAAAGGTTCTATACAAAATTTACTTTTTTAAGAGAATGTCGAATAGCTAGTTTTCTTAAAAAAAAAGTACCTTTCATTAAAAAAGCACCTTTGTTAAAAAGTACCTTTTCTTTTGTTTGAAAATGATAAATGTTCGAGGATGCATAAGAGTGAATAAAAGGATACCGAAATTTAAAATTTATACTCAAGGAATAATATTTTGTACGAAACTTGTTGATAAAGGGCCTCAAAATCATGATTTTTAACTCGATATATTCATATTATTTTTACAGACAAAAAAATTCTCTAGCTTTAATTTTGTTCCGTCATTTACGAAAGTTTGAGAAAGGTTGTTAAAAAAACTATTATATAACAAGAAAAGGTTAAAAATATGGGATCTTTCCCCAATTCAAAATTTATTTTGAGGTATAAAATTTAAGCCCTCTAAAATAGTTTTAAAAAAAATTCAAGTCTGGATTTAAACTAAGTTTTGTGAAAATATTGAATTAAAGAAATTTGTTAAATAAAAGAAATTTGTGCAATTAAAACAAGTAAGAAAATTACAGTCGGTTTGGACTGACTATACGATACCATATACCAGACCCTATCCCTTAGGTGCAATTAATTAGATATAGAAAATAAGCATAAACCAAATGAAAAAGTTCATATCGGATGCTATACCCCCTAATGTAATTTTTTTAATTTTTCCACATATTTCATTTTGTCGCGAATATCGTTCGTTGAACGACACGAATTTATACCTGATGTGATGAATAATATAATGACAAATCATCAATGGTTCTTGATTTATAGCTGAAAAAGTAAACGAACAAACATCAAGCTAAGGAAGGAATATAAAAGGTTATAAAAAAAAGTTTTGCCTGAGAAGGTTTTATTATAATGGAGGTTTTTTATAATGGCCTAGTACTTTCACCCTGTCTTGCAATTTCTCAACCCCCCCCCCCCCCCAAACAATAACCCCGAAAATCACTCCAAAATTCGGTTACTAACTTCATCGCAATTCGGTTGGCAAATTATTCGAAAATCGCAATGATTTTGTTTTCTTTGCGTATAATATTTATTTATAGAAGTGATATATGTAGATGGTATTCCTGTGAAACACATTTTAACTAAGCTTCGGATATAATGATGAATCACTTCTTTTATTAAAACAATTTTTATAACTAATTATGGCATTTTTTTTTTTTTATATAAATTCTTAATTTAATTTTCCGCATATTTCTTGAACAAATTAACATATTCCTTTAAATTTTTGTTGTTGTCACATATTGCAACAGCATTTTAACTAAGCTTCGGATATAATGATGAATCCCTTTTTTTTCAATATGCATTTATTATAACAATTTTTATAAGTAATTTATGGCATTTTCTTATTCGATTTTTAATTTAATTTTCCACATATTTTTTAAAAAAATCAACATATTCCTTTAAATATTTGTTGTTGCCACATATTGCAACAGCTCTTACTTGTGATAGTTGCACTGTATGAGCAATGCACATTTTTTTATTAATTGATAATATAACTAATTAGTAAACATGCTGCTTGTAAAGTTATGTACATTTTATATTCAATTAGCTTTCCAAGCAGATGGCTGGCTGCCATCGTCAATCGGCTGTTATTATGTGTTAAAACGTGTGCGCAGAAGCGTTGTTCTTGTCAGTTAATTTGAAATATTGTATGTTTATACGTCGTTAGTTTATTTATTTATTCTTTTTTCTGTTACAGAGATCGTGAATTTGTTGTTCTACAAGTTGTTGTCATTCATCGCCTTAGATAACAAGTAATTTGGTCGGTATCTGAAGAAATTTTAACAAGAAATTAATTTAAATTGTTGGAGTTCGAGTTTATGTCATGCATATTAAGTGATTCGAGATTTTTCAATAACTAACGAGGGTATATTGAAAGTTTTACTAAGATTGTGACATAAATTCTTAAATTGACACTGCCTAGTTGAATTTATCCAACTATTAGTGACGTAAATTGTGTTATTTCGATAGACATCTTTATTTCGAGTATTGTTTACAAATTTGGAACAAAAAATATTTGGATTTTCTGAAGATTAACGAAGACAGAGGCTAGAGTCTTTTCTTTAAAATTTTCATTATTTAGTTCCAGAACTGAACTCGGACAGTAAATTGGGCACAGAAAATATACTTCTGACTTATGATTGTATTGGTGAACAAATTGTGATATGTAATAACCTTTTTGTCGCTGTTGAAAATTAAAAAATGGAAAAAGAAAAATGAAAAATAAAAAATGAAAAATGAAAAATATAAAATTAAACATAAATGAAAAATGAAAAACGAGAAATGAAAATGGAAAAAAAAGGAAAAATAAAAAATTAAAAATAAAAAATTAAAAATAAAAAATTAAAAATAAAAAATTAAAAATATGAAAAATTAAATTTGAAAAGTGAAAAATAAAACATAACATAAGAAAATTATAGTCGGTCTTGACCGACTATACGATACCCTATACCATGCGTTTAGAGACCCTATCTCTTAGACCCAACTAACTGGATATAGAAAATAAGCACAAACCAAATTTGAGTGGGAATTTTATTAATTTTTTTGGCTGCAGATATGAAAAAGTTCATATCGGATATTATATCGATATGGGGATTAGGCCCAAAAATGGACCGATCCTGGCCATGTTTGGTTAAGTCTCTTGTATTTTGCAAAATCATATATAAACAAAATTTGAGAAGAATCGGTGCAATATTTTTGTTTTTTGATAGATTTAAGTGAAGAAGCTCTATATGGGGCCTATGATTAAGAGCTTTCTCATGGGGATCATTTTTGGACTACTCATTAATGGATGTAATAAACGATTATAAACCAAATTTGACTAAGATATATATGACAATTTGGATCTTATGGCAATTTATGTCGATTTTATAGGGGTCATTTGTATGGGGGCTAGGTTTGAAGAAGGACCGATTCTCACCAATTTCAATAGCGTTCATCCTTTGGCCGGCAGAAGCTGATATACCAAAATTCATAAAAACATATTCATATTTGCTACCTGCAGTTTGATTACAAGGTTTACATGGACACACAGACGGACGGACGGGCGGACGGATATCATTAAATCGAATCAGATAGTGATTCTGATTCGATCGGTATAATAAAAGGTGGGTCTAAGTCAAATATTTTTGGTAGTTACAAACAGTGGCACAAACTCATTATACCCAAACCACATAGTGGTATAGGGTATAAAAAGTGAAAAATAAAAAATGACGAAAAATTATAAATGAAAAATAAAAAATGAAAAGTGAAAAATAAAAAATGAAATGGGGAAAAATATGAAATATGAAAAATGAAAAATAAAAACAAGTAAGAAAATTATAGTCGGTCTAGACCAACCATACGATACCCTATACCATGGTTTAGAAACCCTAAAGTTCATATCGGGTGCTATATTTATGTGTGGACTGAGTCAAAAAATGGACCGATCCCGACCATATTTGCTAAAGTCACTTATATTTTGAAAAAATATATACAAACCAAATTTGAGAAAAATCTGTGCAATATTTTAGTTTTTTTGAGAGATTTAAGTGAAGATCGGGAAGCAGCTCTATATGGGGCCTATGACTAAGAATTGTCCCATAGAGATTATTTTTGGACTACTGATTAATGGATACAATAAACACATACAAACACAGTTTTACCAAGATCTATATGATAATTTGGATCTTATGGCAATTATGTCCATTTCACAGGGGTCATTTGTATGGGGGCTAGGTCTGAACATGGACCGATTCTCACCAATTTCAACAGCATTCATCCTATGGCCGATAAAAGCTTAAATACCAAATTTCATCAAAATATATTCATATTTGCGACCTGCAATTTTTACAAGGTTTACATAGACACACAGACGGACGGACGGACGGATATCGTTAAATCGAATCAGATAGTGATTCTGATTCGATCGGTATAATAAAAGATGGGTCTAGGTCAAATATTTTTGGTAGTTACAAACAGCAGCACAAAGTCATTATACCCAAACCACATAGTGGTATAGGGTATAAAAACGCAAAATTAAAAATGAAAAATAAAAAATAAAAAATGAAAAGTGAAAAATAAAAAATGAAATGGGGAAAAAATGAAAAACGAAAAATGAAAAAAGAAAATTAAAATATTAAAAAATTAAAAATAAAAAATTAAAAATAAAAAATGAAAAACGAAAAATAAAAATGAAAAATGAAAAACGAAAAATTTTAAATAAAAAACGAAAAATTAAAAATTAACCGGTTGAAATAATAAACAACAATAAATATTTTTCATTTTAGCAGAGCCCCTGCAGTTGATTGCTATAAGTGATACATTAGGTTGGCCCTTCGTTATATGGAGGGAAAAAAGTGTTCAAACTGTCGGTCTCACCCCCTAGAAATATGCGAATAGCAAAAAAACTGATAAATACAAAGTTTTGGGCCAATCAAAAAACGTTTAGTCGTGGCGCAAAGCGATTGAAAATTTCAAGTGGGGAAAATTTGACTTTTTTCAAATTTTACGAAAATTTCGTTCTATAATTTAATTTTTCCGACAAGCTGTTACATAATTCGGATCAGTATTAAATTATCCTTTCAAAAGGCTATAAAACTTCAAAATCGTATGAAACCTCGCCAAGAAATAGCAAATGCCCCAGACCACTTTTGTGCCAAAAAAAAACTAGGTCATGAAATTTGATGGCATTTTTTTCAACTTTGAGAAATTGATTAAAGCCATCATTCTTTTTTGGTCTCTATACTTATAAGTACTCAGATATGATGTATTGTTTTATTACCACGTTGTTAACCTATTGCGCATTGAGACCGAAAATTGGAAATTTTTTGAAAAAATTTTTAAAACTCCTTTTTCAAGTTTGAAAAAATTTTCTTAAACAAAATTTAAAAAAATGCATCTATCACTTTAAGGTTTTATTAAATACATATTGCAGATTAAATGTGTGAATTCTTAAGTAAATCCCTCTGCCAGAATTTTTTTGACAAGTTTAATAGAAAAACTCGTTTTAGGTCATTTTTATTTAAAAATATCTTAAAATTCAAAGCTGGCCTTGGCAAATAATCGGTTAACGTTCTCGGATTTTTCCCAAATTTTAGGAACAGAAGTCCCACACATTTGGTTATTATATTTTAAGTGTCGCATCTAAAAATTGCACAGCACTTACAAAATATTTGAATTTTTTGCATAAATTGTCTTTTATTAGTTTGGGGTCATATGTGACCCCAATTCCAAAAGGGTTAAGGAGTCATATTATTTTTTTACGAAACCCTAGGCTATTAAGATAAAATATAATATTTAAAAGTAGAAAAGAGATGAATTTTTGATACAAAGTATTTAGAAAGAGTACATTTACAGAATATTTCACAAAAATCCAATTTTTATCGAAATCCGCAAAAATAAAATACTTGTCAAAAAAATTCTGGCAGAGGGATTTACTTAAAAATTCACACAATTAATCTGCAACATGCATTTAATAAAACCTTAAAGTGATAGATTCATTTTTTTAAATTTTGTTTAAGAAAATTTTTTCAAACTTGAAAAAGGAGTTTTAAAAATTTTTTCAAAAAATTTCCAATTTTCGGTCTCAATGCGCAATAGGTTAACAACGTGGTCTGGGGCATTTGCTATTTCTTGGCGAGGTTTCATACGATGTTGAAGTTTTATAGCCTTTTGAAAGGATAATTTAATACTGATCCCGAATTAAGTAACAGCTTGTCGGAAAAATTAAATTATAGAACGAAGTTTTCGTAAAATCTGAAAAAAAAAAAGTCATATTTTCCCCATATAAACACACTTGAAATTTTCAATCGCTTTGCGCCACGACTAAACGTTTTTTGATTGGCCCAAAACTTTGTATTTATTAGTTTTTTTGCTATTCGCATATTTCTAGGGGGTGAGAGCGACAGTTTGAACACTTTTTTATTAAGGGCCACCCTAGTGATACATAGATGACGCTATCTGTATGATTTTAAAAAAGTGCCATAAAAAATCTCTAATTACCAAATGTTTAGACATCTCCCCTGTGATCGTACTCTCATGTTTTTTTTTATATAACTCTGTTACGTAGTATTATTTGAAAAGTTATTTAATTGGTTTTTTTTTTTGTACTAGTATGCCCGGTCGACTTACCGAGTCTTACTGGCATGTACTAAGTATGTTTTCATAATGAATTTTTTCTACGAAGTTTGTGTTGTACAATTCAAACATTTTATTTTATTTATTTTATGTATACATATATATATTTTTTTTTTTCATTCGTTGTAAAAATTATCAAATTTTTCGGCGTTTCTAGTCTGAAGCATGGATTTTCCAAACTATATGCAGCATTTAGAATATCTTTGTATTTAGAATATTGTTTTGCAATTTTTAATTTTGACGATTTCTTATTCGCCGATTTTTGATTTCGAAGATTTTTGATTTTGGCGATTATTGTTTTACGCGATTTTCGGTTTCGACGATTTTTGATTTTGGCGATTCCGCCTATATTTTCAATGACTACTCACATTGTAGTATACTAACCGCGCAATCAGGCTGATTATAATCGAATGCAAATGAAATCGTAAGAAAATGCACAAAATTTGTTGAAAGCCGTTGTGCATTTTTATTCATAACTTTTAATCTTATAGCAAGATTTTTGCAATTTTAGTACCTGACAGCTCAGGATATCAACAAACATTTTGACCCAAAATGAGAATAAAAGGAACGCCGCCCTCAAATTGTGGGAAACTGACTAATTTATTTTGATTCATAAGACGTATTAAGATCAAATTATGTCTAATTGTCAAAGGAATATGCAATACATACATGTATACCCTCTGTCACATTAATTAAATTATTTTTAGCACGGCTTTCCTTGGTTTGAAAACGCCTTGGATTTATTTTTATTTTTTATTGTAAAATAAAAGAAAATTAACATTAAAGACTTAATGTAAAATTCAACACAATGACAACCTTAGTTTTAATTATTCACAAATTAATATCTATTTTTGAAATGAAAACTTAAATTTGTTTATTAAATCCTTTTCATTTATTTTGACACAAACCTCTTTATAGTTTCTATTTGAAGTATAACGTCTACCCCTTCTTTTATATTCCTGCGAGACAGACCTTTCTTCTTTTTATTTGTTTCACAAGTATTTTTCTTAATAAACTTTTGAATTTAAATATGCCTTTATCGTTCAACTTTCCTCTTTTAATCCTTTTACTTTTTATCTTTTTTTGTTTTATTTTCATTATCGACTTTCAAACCCCTTTTTTGTAAGGGTTAAAATATGATGACCGTTTGGTTATATTTTGGTTAAGATTTATTTGGCAAACAAAACTTTTGGCCTATCCGTAAGTCTCTAAATTGCTTTGCATACTAAATTTGTATGATAATTTATATTTCACAGTTAAATAAAAGTTTTCGTGCACAATAAGAAACTTAAGATTTTGCCAAGAACTCTTCAAAGGAACCCCCTTTCTAATGGTTAAAGGAGAAACAATCAATAGAGTTGGAGACATTTGAAAAAAAAAAAATGTTTGAGAAAATAGCTAAAAATTTTGTTCAGTAAAGAACATGTGAAGGAAAATGTCTCAAAATTTCGAAGTTCAAATAGTTTTTGGCACAACGTTGTTAATGTACTCAAAAAAAGAAAATTATTGCAACCCATATTGCTCGGAAAAAATCGCTGAAACCATAACTATCCATTAAAAAAAATTTAACTACAAGTAATTCAGCTGTGTTGAAATATAGAGCTAACTTTTGTTATAAAATAAATGAAAAATCTATATTTATTAGAAATCCTCTTCCGATAAAAATTCCGTTACTGACCTGCTGTGCCAAGGAACTTAGACGCGAAAAGTTTCTTTATGTCAACAGTTAAGGAGTGGGACTGAAAAAATCTTAACATACATAAAATGTAATAACAAGGTAACTATTGTACCTAGAGTTTCGATTTTTTATTTGATTGGAATTATATTAAAGCTTAACAAACAAGATAATTTTTATAGTTCTAATCACTACTATTCATAAATACTAGCAGATTCCAGCACTCGAAATTCGAGTGCAAATTCTAGGAAATTTTATTTTTTCATTTAATAAAGACCCTAAAGGTATGCTTCACAATTCAACTCATTTCAAATGAAGAAAACAAACTCAACACATTAACACAAACACATTAACGAATTTAATAAACACACACATAGCATTGTATTATATTGTGTATGTGTTAGTAGCAACTTTAAACGATCATAACTCCAAAAAAATATTCCAGACGATGAAAATCTGTAAATCTGGGTAACAGCGAAAATGAAATACCTTTCAATGATAAATTTTTTGTCAAAATCGGAGTAAAACTGTGAACCCTACATCGGTTACAAGAAATCGCCTTGCCTATTAATAATATAGATTTTCAGAAAACTCTTCCATTTATGGTGGTTCATGTCAATTTATAGGACTCCATATTTTGGAGTCCACTGGCCTAAGCTGCGGACTGTTTTACGGATTTGTCTTCCTTGGCACAAAAACCTAGCTATTGTTCTCGTAACACTCAAGAGCTTTATTACGTTCTGACAGGACGTAACATATTCCGTTGGCTTATGGAGAGAAGCAGTCTTTTTTGCAAACACTCTTTAATATAAACTAGCAGATCCCAGCCCTCGAAATTCTAGTGCAAATTCTAGGAAATTTTATTTTTTCATTTAATAAATTATTTCATAAGACCGTAAAGGTATACTAATCAATTTTAGCCAATTCAGAATTCAACACTTTTTAAATATCGATTGCGTTCTTGGTTTATGTCCAAAATTATTATTCCATTCAACACAATTATTATTGTGAATAAAGAAAACAAACAAACAGCATTGTATAATTTTATATATGTTTGTGTTAGTAACAATTTTAAATGCATTTTACTACAAAAAATGTAAAATATAAAAATCTGTAAATCTGGTGGACAGCTAAAAAGAAATACCTATCAAATGAGATACGTTTGGTCAAAATCGGGAGGAAACTGTGGAACAAAAAATCAGTCACAAGCAATCGCCTTATTATAGGTTTCGGCGTTTATAGAGCAAATTACTTGCTTCTATTGCTGTAACTGCTTATTATTTGCCATACCAGGAACTTTTTGGGAAATTTCGTTTGCGTTTGGGTCTTAAACTTAGCATCAACATTTCCTCAAGCATTAGCAACATACAAATTTTAACCCGGAAGTTGCGAAAATTTTGCCAGTACATACGTTCCTGCGTCCATTATGCAGCACGGGGTTTTTTTTTTTTAACACAATATAAATTTCTGTTTTTGACCTCTAAACTTTTGGCAACATTACTATTCAGAACTTGTTGGACTTTATATATTTACTAGCAGATTCCAGCACCCGAAATTCGAGTGCAAATTCTAGGATATTTACTTTTTTATTTAATAAAGACCCTAAAGGTATGCTTCACAATTCATTTTAAATGAAGAAAACAAACTCAACACATTAACACAAACACATTAACAAATTTAATAAACACACATATAGCATTGTATAATTTTATATATGTGTTAGTAACAACTTTACACGATCATAACTCCAAAAAAAAATGTTCCAGACGATGAAAATCTGTAAATCTGGGTAACAGCTAAAAAAAATACCTTTCAAATGATAAATTTGTTGTCAAAATCGGGATAAAAATGTGAAACTTACATCGGTAACAAAAAATCGCCTAGCCTATTAATATTATCGATATAACCAAATGGCAGCATCTTTAATAAAATGTATAATATCTGCAGTAAACATTAGTATACCACAAACGAGAGGCACGATATATAACTCCCGTGTGGTATGGTGCAATTCCAAACTAGACTTATTACGAAATCAAAAACAGAGCCTTTGGCACAATTGGCACAATTAGGAGTGTCGCTAATTTAATTTTATATAAAAAACACAACGCCATGTTCAGAAGAGCGGTAAAAGAGAGCAAAGCATTATGTTTAAATAACCTCCGCCCGAAAGATGTGGAACGATATCAAACGTATAACGGGAGGAACCAGATCTAATGTCATAAATCACCTACAATCAGGTTCAACTACAATTTCATTTTCAGTCGATATTGCAAACTGTTTTGCTAAACACTGGTCAGCACAATCGGAACACTCAAATTTCTCGTCAAGCTTTCAACATCACAAATCCAATTCCATAAACTACCACTACAATCCACAAACATGCAATAAATATGCCAACAAAATAGAAACCCAAATCAATGGTATAGAGATTGAAATCGCTTTAAATTCAACGACAGGTAAAACGACCGATGTTGAAAAATCTACAAATCTCAACAAAAAATTATATCTGTTCACTTTTCAACTATATTTTTTCATCCAAAGTCTTTCCTCAAGCTTGGAAAACTGCGACGGTCATTTCGACCAATTTCTCTTTTGCCATGTATTAGCAAAATTCTAGAATAAATAATTGCAAAACGTCTAATGTGGTTTGTAAAAACAAATAACTTAATTACACCCAACCAAGTCGCTTTTATGAGGAAACAAGGTACTGATGACGTCCTTCTTTATCTCCAACACTTTACATCAGAAGCCTTATCTAATAAAAATAACGTTAGCATACTTTTCACCGACTTCGAAAGAGCTTTCGACCGGATTGGTATTCTCGTTATGCTTAAACAATTAACGGATTGGAAAATGGGAAAAAATATGTATTACATAATCAAAAATTTCTTAAGTAACAGAAAATTCAAAGTGAGAATCAATAGTCAAATTTCTCAAACATTTTATCTACATAATGGTATCCCACAAGGATCACCACTCTCCGTAGTACTTTTTGTTATAGCCTTCAAATGAATTTAGTAAAATTCTCTCAACCCAAAAACATATTGAACATCCCATTTATGCTGATTGATGATGCTGTTATATTTACAAAACATAGCGACAATAACAAGGTAAAAGAGATTTTCTCTAATGCCCTAGGAAAAATTATCGAGTGGAGCCTAATATCAGGTGCAAAGCTATTTATAGCTTTGCAATAACTTCGATATTGAATATAACAACTTTACAATAAAAAGAGTCCAACATTTACGCATTTTAGGAGTAATCTTTGACAAAAGCTTTACATTTAAAGAACATTGGTTATCGCTGAGAAAAAGCTTAAACTCAAGATTAAGTATCATAAAATACCTAACAACAAAAAACTTTATGATCCACATTTCCACATTGATAAATATAACCAGGTCAATTATACTCTCAAAAATTGATTACGCACTTCCAATCTATGGATGGTGTTCACCTTCCAATGTCAAACTAATTGAAGGACCACATCATGCAGCAGTTCGTCGTAGCATCGGGGCTTTCAGGACAAGCCCCACAGTTAACACCCTAACTGAAGCTGGAATGCCGTCTATTAACTACCGAACTTCATACCTTACCTATAAACTAATACCTAAACTTTTTATTAGTCGGAATAAAATATTATTCCAGGAAGTTAAAAAAGCTATAAATTGTATTAGGATACCAAGATTGCAATCTACTAAAGGGTCCGCCATCTAACGTTTTTTTTTTCAACTAGAGCTTATTTCGTGAATGGTAACACTTAGCTCATGTCTGATTTGACAGATAATTAGTTTTATCCTTCCGCTGAACGAATATGGGTGTGGATACGCTTGAACAACGCTGGGAAATATTGCGGCATTACTTTGAAAATCATGGTAATGTTGCAGAATGTGTGCGAAAATTGCGTATGGATTTTGGAAGAAGAGAAGCACCGTCAGCTCCGTATGTTCGTTATCTTGTGAAAAAAGTGAAAGAAACTGGCATCCTCATCGATAAACCAAAGCGTGAAAAGCCAAAAACAGTGCATACACCCGAGAATATTGCTGCACCATCAACATCAATTCACCGTCGTTCTCAAGAATTGAACATTTCGGAGGCATCATTGAGACGAATTTTGCATAAAGACCTTGGTATGACGCCATACAAAGTCCAATTGGTTCAGGAGTTGAAGCCAACTGACCATCCAATGCGTTTTCGCTTCGCTAAGTGGGCCTGTGATCGACTTACAGAAGATGCCGATTTTGCCAAAAAAAATCATCTTTTCAGATGAAGCTCATTTTGATCTTGGCGGGTATGTAAACAAGCAAAATTGTCGCATTTGGGGCACAGAAAACCCGCACGCATACATTGAAAAGCCGATACACCCAAAACGAGTCACTGTTTGGTGCGGGTTTTGGTCCAGAAGCATAATTGGGCCATTTTTCTTCGAAAATGAGCCAATGGCGATCGTTATCGGGCCGTGTTGAACGAATTTTTGTTCACAAAAATTGAAGAGGAGGATATTGGGAACATTTGGTTTCAACAGGACGGCGCTACGTGCCACACAGCCGAAGCTGCACTCGATGTTTTGCGCCCTGTTTTTTGAAGATCGCATTATCAGCCGCAGAGCTGATGTCGTTTGGCCACCTCGGAGCTGCGATTTGACACCGTTGGACTATTATTTGTGGGGTGCCCTCAAAGATAAGTGTTACGCCAACAAGCCAGAGACAATTGACGATTTAAAGGACAATAATCGTGAAGCTATTGGTGAAATACAGCTGCACGCAATCGATAATGTGCTTAAAAATTTTACCGATCGTGTAGGCTACTGCATGGCCAGCCGAGGCAGCCATTTGAATGAAATTATTTTCCATTATTAACCGGAAGGATTGTACTTTCAAATAAAAAAAGAAATTTCAGTAGTTTTTTTTTATAGTATTTTCAAAAAAAAAAAAAAGTTATTTGGCGGACCCTTTATAATCAGATGCATAAACCTCTCGAACAACCTCGACCTTGATATAAATCCCATTTATATCAAATATCCATCGGAACCCCCATGGCTTTTAAAAAAATTATCATTTATTTTATCTATGAACAACCTTCCAAAAACAACAACACCACCTGTTGTATATTAAGAAACCTTTAGAAACTTAACCGATCACTTTTCGGGACACAAGTGGAATTTTCTATATACGGATGGGTCTAAGTCAAGTGACTTTACTACTTTTGCTACTGTGGATCAAGACGGCAGCCTGATTAGCCCAGGATTTATAAATAACTACTGCTCCAATTATACAGCCGAAGCTCTAGCGATATTCCTTGCTGCCGAATTCACCTCAAAAGCAGATATAAAACATATCATCTGTACGGATAGCATATCATCTATTCTCGCTATACAAAATTCTTCTTACGACTCAACACTTATAAATTAAATTAGAAATCTCTGCATCCAAAATTTTAATAAAATCAAAATTATGTGGGTCCCATCTCACATCGGCATACCAGGAAATGAATACGCCGACTTAGCGGCCGAAGAAGCAAAACATAGACCACTACTAAAACACCAAACCTGGAAAGCTCGTGATATAATAAATAACATTCCTCCTTTTTGAAAATTTCAAACACCCAACGCTGGTCAAACTATCAACACAATTACAAGAATATGAATCCTCTTGGTAACAAACTAATCTACCCAAAAAACTGTTCCAGGAAAGAAACAATTACAATCGTTGAACTAAGAATGGGCCATTGCAATTTCTCACACAAATATCTATTGGAAAAAACAACAGCTCCACTTTGCACTACGTGCAACACGAAACTCACCGTCACCCACATCTTAGACGAGTGTACATCCTACAATCACAATAGTAAAAAGATCTTCGGATCTAAAGTTCTATCTACCCTCTTAAAAAACATATGTTATATTAATATAAAATTAATTCGCAAATTCATAATGGAAACAAGTAAGAAAATTATAGTCGGTCTAGACCGACTATACGATACCCTATAGCATGCCCTATCTCTTAGGCCCAACTAACTGGACATAGAAAATAAGCAAAAACCAAATTTGAGTCTGATTTTTATTAATTTTTTTGGCTGAAGATATGAAAAAGTTCATATCGGATGCTATATCTATATGGGGACTAGGTCCAAAAATGGGCCGATCCTGATTATGTTTGCTAAAGTCTCCTGTATTTTGCAAAAATATATACAAACAAAATCTGAGAAGAATCAGTGCAATATTTTTGTTTTTTAATAGATTGAAGTGAAGATCGGGAAGCAGCTCTATATGGGGCCAAAGGTATGCTTTTTGGACTACTCATTAATGGACGTAATGAACGCATACAAAACCCAATTTGAGTAAGATCTATATGACAATTTGGATCTTATGGCAATTTATGTCGATTTCATAGGGGTAATTTGTATGGGGGCTAGGTCTGAACATGGACCGATTCTCACCAATTTCATTAGCGTACATCCTATGGCCGACAAAAGCTTATATACCAAATTTCATCAAAATATATTCCTATTTGCGACCTGCAGTTTGATTACAAGCTTTACATGGACACACAGACGGACGGACGGACGGACGGACATTGTTAAATCAACTCAGAAAGTGATTCTGATCCAATCGGTATAATTAAAGATGGGTCTAGGTCAAATATTTTTGGTATAGGGTATAAACAGTATACAAACTTATATCTAAAAGCAAGTAAGCAAATTATAGACGGTCTAGCCCGACTATACGATACCCTATACCATGGTTAAGAGACCCTATCTCTTCGGTCCAACTAATTGGATATAGCAAATAAGCATAAACCAAATTTGAGTGGCATTTTTATTAATTTTTTTCGCTGCAGATATGAAAAAGTTCATATCGGATACTATATTTATATGGGGACTAGGTCGAAAAATGGACCGATCCTGACCATATTTGGTAAAGTCACTTATACTTTGAAAAAATATATACAAACCAAATTTGAGAAAAATCTGTGCAATATTTTTGTTTTTTGATAGATTTAAGTGAAGATCGGGAAGCAGCTCTATATTAGGCCTATGACTAAGAATTTTCCTATAGGCAGTATTTTTGAACTACTGATTAATGGATGTAATAAACACATACAAACCCAATTTGACTGAGATCTATATGATAATTTGGAACTTATGGCAATTAATGTCGATTTCATAGTGGTCATTTGTATGGGGGCTAGGTCTGAACATGGACCGATTCTCACCAATTTCAATAGCGTTCATCCCAGGGCCGATGGAAGCTTATATACCAAATTTCATCAACATATATTCATATTTGCGAACTGTAGTTTGATTACAAGCTTTACATGGACACACAGACGGACGGACGGACGGACATTGCTATTTCGACTCAAAAAGTGATTCTGAGTCGATCGGTATAATTAAAGATGGGTCTAGGACGAATATTTTTGGTTGTTACAAACAGCAGCACAAAGTCATTATACCCAAACCACATAGTGGTATAGGGTATAAAAATCATTCAATCTCCGAGTCGAATTTCAGCAGCAGTGGCTGGTACTCCTTCTCTAGTTATATTAGTTGAAATAAATGTATTATGTAATTAATTAATAAATAAATAAATAAATAAAATATTTTCAAACCTTTTTTATACCCTATACCACTATGTGGTTTGGGTATAATGACTTTGTGCTGCTGTTTGTAACAACCAAAAATATTTGACCTAGACCCATCTTCAATTATACCGATCGAATCAGAATCACTTTCTGAGTTGATTTAACAATGTCCGTCCGTCCGTATGTGTGTCCATGTAAAGCTTGTAATCAAACTGCAGGTCGCAAATATGAATATATTTTGACGAAATTTGGTATATAAGCTTTTATCGGCCATGGGATGAACGCTATTGAAATTGGTGAGAATCGGTCCATGTTCAGACCTAGCCCCCATACAAATTACCCCTATGAAATTGACATAAATTGCCATAAGATCCAAATTGTCATATAGATCTTACTCAAATTGGGTTTGTATGCGTTCATTACATCCATCCATGAGTAGTCCAAAAATGATCCCTTTGGCCCCATATAGAGCTGCTTCCCGATCTTCATTTAAATCTATTAAAAAACTAAAATATTGCACTGATTCTTCTCAAATTTTGTTTGTATATATTTTTTATATTTTTGGACCTAGTCCCCATATGGATATAGCATCCGATAAGAACTTTTTCATATCTGCAGCCAAAAAAATTAATAAAAATCCTACTCAAATTTGGTTTTTGCTTATTTTCTATTTCCAGTTAGTTGGGCCTAAGAGATAGGGTTTCTAAACGCATGGTATAGGGTATCATATAGTCGGTCGAGACCGACTATAATTTTCTTACTTGTTGGTTTTAACTTTTTTTTATGAAATAGTCCGAGGACTGAGCTAACCGGGCTTCCTTTCTACCGTATGTGTTAGGATAATTTCCATCAATGGTCAAATTATGCAGACAGTTTTGATTAACATTAGGGAAAGCTTGACGGCAGACCTTTTATTCTTTGGCCAACTTCTTGTATGACCAAATTGAATTTCGTTGAAAATAATTTTATTTCGTCACTCTTTTTAATCAAACTAACAAGATTGTCAATAAAAAATAACTGGCATATTTTTCAAAGATAGCTTGCTTGGAAAAATGAGAAAAACGTGTGTCAAGATTTTTTTATTTTAGATCTCACTCATTATGTACTATTGGATAGATCCTGCAAATACTCTTCATACGATATCTAATATGAATATTTCTTTGGATCAAATGAGAAAAATATGCACAAAAACAAGTAAGATAATTATAGTCGGTCTAGGCCGACGCTATGATACCCTATACCATGCGCTTAGACACCTTATTTTTTAGGTCCAACTAATTCGACATAGAAAATAAGCATAAACCAAATTTGAGTGTCATTGTTTATAATTTTGTTTGCCTTCGAATAAGAAAAAGTTAATTTCGTATGCTATATTTTTATGGGGACTACGTCGAAAAATGGACCGATCCTAACTATATGTGGTAACGTTACTTGTTTTTTACAAAAACATATACAAAGCAAATTTGAGAAAAATCTGTGCAAATATTTTGTTTTTTGAAAGATTTAAGTGAAAATTGGGAATCAGCTTCATATGGGGGCTACGAACTAGAATTGTCCTATAGGGTTTATTTTTTGGACTACTGATAAATGGATGTGATAAACATACACATAAACATACCGAGATCTATACAACTGTTTGGATATTATGCCAATTTAAGTCGATCTCATATGGGTCATTTGTATGGGCACTAGGTCTGAATATGAACCGGATTTCACCAATTTCAATAGCGTTCATCCTTAGTTCATCCGATAGCAGCTGATATACTAAATTTCATCAAAATAACGGGTGATCCAAGTAGAGATACTTTTTTCAAGTCTTTTGTGAGTCGTGTCATGCTGTCATGTTATTTTTATTTAGTATTGTTTGGCATTTCATCGTGGAAAGACTTACGCATGAACAACGTTTACAAATCGTTCAACTTTATTACGAAAATTCACGTTCTGTGAAGAATGTGTTTCGTGCACTTCGCTCAACTTATGGTCAACATAATCGGCCCACTGAGCGTACTATTCGCAACACCATCACCCATCTTGAGACCCAGTATTCATTATTGGATAATATTCGACCGAATAGACCACGTCCAGCACGCAGTGAAGAAAATATAGCGGCCGTAGCTGAGAGTGTACACGAAAACCGTGGAGAATCGATTCGGCGCCGTTCGCAGCAACTCGGACTGACGTATGGAACGATTTGGCGCATGTCGAGATCTTAAATTGAAAGCGTACAAAATACAGCTTGTGCAAGAACTGAAGCCGCTCGACCTTCCCAAGCGACATCGCTTCGCTCTATGGGCTCTTGAAAAGTTCCAAGAAAATCCGACGTTTTCGAGCCAAACTTTGTTCAGCGATGAGGCCCATTTCTGGCTCAATGGGTATGTAAACAAGCAAAATTGCCGCATTTGGGACGAAGAGCAACCTGAAGGTATTCAAGAGCTGCCACTTCATCCAGAAAAAACAACGGTTTGGTGTGGTTTGTGGGCCGGTGGAATCATCGGTCCATATTTCTTCAAAATGATGCCGGTGAAAACGTAACCGTCAATGGCGACCGTTATCGTGCCATGATAACCGACTGTTTGATGCCTGAAATTGAAGCTCTTGATCTCAGCGACATTTTGTTTCAACAAGTGGCGCCCACTTCCCACACAGCGCATCAATCAATGGATTTATTGAGAGAACAGATAATTTGGTGAGCAGTTAATTTCACGCTTTGGGCCGGTCGATTGGCCACCAAGATCGTGTGATACCACACCGTTAGACTTTTTCCTGTGGGGATATGTAAAGTCTAAAGTTTAAGCGGACAATCCCGCTTCGATTCAGACCTTGGAGCAAAACATCACGCGTGTCATTCGCCAGTTACCAGTCGAAATGCTCGAACGAGTCATCGAAAATTGGACTCAACGGATGGACCATCTGAGACGTAGCCGCGGCCAACATTTGATAGACATAATCTTCAAAAAATAAATGCCAAAGAATGTTCTTTCAAATGATAATAAACATTCCCCATTAAATTTTAACTTTCTGTGTTTTTTTTTTTTTTTTTCTTTAAAAAAGTAGGGAACCTCGAAATGGATCACCCTTTATATTCTTATTTGGGACCTGTAGTTTCATTACAAGGTTTACGTGGGCACATAAAAAGACGGACATCGCTTAAAATATTTTTGGTAGCTACAAACATCAGCACAAAGTCATTATACCCAGACCACATAGAGGTATAGGGTATAAAAAAAAAAGAACGGCCGTTTTTTGGTACATTTTGAATAAAGCTATCGCTAAAAAGGATGTAAAGTGCAAAATAGGGGCACTTTTTTGAAAAAAAAAAAAAAAAACATTAAATACCTGTTTTAAAAAATAACAATTAAAAATTGGAATTTTTATACTGAAATCCACAATTCTACACAAAACGAAATAAAAACAAAAACAAGTAAGAAAATTATAGTCGGTCTAGACCGACTATACGATACCCTATACCACGCGTTTAGAAACCCTATCTCTTAGGCCCAACTAACTGGACATTGAAAATAAGCAAAAACCAAATTTGAGTGGGATTTTTATTAATTTTTTTGGCTGCAGATATGAAAAAGTTCATATCGGATGCTATATCTATAAAGGGACTAGGTCCAAAAATGGACAGATCCTGAACATGTTTGGTAAAGTCTCTTGTATTTTGCAAAAATATGTACAAACAAAATTTGAGAAGAATCAGTGCAATATTTTTGTTTTTTAATAGATTTAAGTGAAGATCGGGAAGCAGCTCTATATGGGGTCAAAGGGATCATTTTTGGACTACTCATTAATGGATATAATGAACGCATACAAACCCAATTTGAGTAAGATCTATATGACAATTTGGATCTTATGGCAATTTATGTCGATTTCATATGGGTAATTTGTATGGGGGCTAGGTCTGAACATGGACCGATTCTCACCAATTTCAATAGCGTTCATCCCATGGCCGATAAAAGCTTATATACCAAATTTCATCAAAATATATTCATATTTGCGACTTGCAGTTTGATTACAAACTTTACATGGACACACAGACGGACGGACGGACGGACGGACGGACGGACGGACGGACGGACGGACGGACGGACATTGTTAAATCAACTCAGAAAGTGATTCTGATTCGATCGGTATAATTAAAGATGGGTCTAGGTCAAATATTTTTGGTTGTTACAAACAGCAGCACAAAGTCATTATACCCAAACCACATAGTGGTATAGGGTATAACAATAAATAATTTTTACTTTAAAACTTTTTACAATAACTATAATGCTTTAAATACATAAAAATTTATATAAATATTAAAGAAAAAAACCCAACAACAAAAATCTGCACATTAATATAATATAAACATATATAGAAACATATGCGTGTATGTGTGTAATAAACAAGCACACAAACTCTTAAACACCAACATAACAACAGTAAATAAACAGCAGGTGACAAAAAACAGTAGTACGAGTCGTGTGAGAATGGGTGTGTTTGTGTGAGTGTGTATGTGTGTAAAATTGAAACTGTAGTAAATTGTTATGCAACATTTTAACCATTTTGACCGCATTCACCACGGGTTGGCGGTAAACGAGCACTACATGAATGTGTGCCAGTGTGTGTGTGTGTATGTGTGTGGTGTTTGTGTGTGAGTTTTACGATTGAGTGTATTTTGTAGTTTAACACGGCAGGATAATGTATGACAACAAAATTAAAATAAAACTATGAACAAAAAAAGGTTAAACATTAAAATAAAATATAAAAAAAATGCTAACAAAACTGAATAGTAAAGAATAATAAAAAAAAATATAAATAACTAAAAAAAAACTTTAAAACAAACTCATGTAAATAATACAAAATGTTTACATATTACTGTATATGCTTACACACAAACATCTACCATACATACATACGTGTACATATGTTATACGAGTATACATATGTAAGTTGAAATGCATAAATGTTTATAGGTATGCATGGCATGCATAAATACGAGTACATGTGAAAATGGACGATGCATGTATGTTTATGTAAAAGCAGAAGAAGACTATATCCACTTAATCCCCTGGCAAAGTTACACACAGCAACAAAAATTCGCCAACCGACTTGTTCGATTGTATCAACAGATATTTTATAGCAACTAAACATTTTCTATTGTAATAAAATATTTACTCGCTAGACATTGAAATCAACTAAAAATTCGGTCATTACGAGAACGGCCCCAGAACAACCAAACCTGACATATAGATGGCGGCAGTAGTTTGTAAAAAATTATTTTGGTTAAAAGTTGCAACCTTATAAATAGTCACCGCTATTATGAATGTCGTCGTCGACACAAGTTACGTCGACGGCACAATAATGGTATTACAGTAGTCAATATTGACACATATCGATAATCTATTGAGCGCCACTTTGTATTATAAAAGGCGACATTGAGTCGGCGCACAGTGGACCATATTTTGAGAAGGCGGCCAAAAATCATTTTTTTTTTTTTTTTGTTACCGATTTTAAAGTTATGTTATTCATTTGAAAGTAAATACTAGTAAACCTCGGGAGCCAAAAAATTGCGACTCTATCTCAACTACATCACACCGAACAGGGTCTTCGAAAATGGGCTTTCTCAGTATTTTGCTAAAATTAAAAATTTCTTTGTAAATTTCTATTTTTGAATGACTGTAACTTTTTTGATTTAAAAGATTTTGAATAGCATGGCTTCCATACTATTAATGTTAAAAATGTAAAATCACTGAGTCATTCCGAAATTTAAAAAAAAAAATTTTTTTAAAAAGGTCCAAATTTTCCGAAAATCTCCTACTTAATAGAGCATAACTCCTGCCAGTCAAAAGCAGTCAGAAAAAATCTTGCACTCTTCTATAGTCTGAACCCTTCCCTATACTCCTATACCCCATTATACCCCGACAGTTTCCGCCCGTGTGCACCAGAACAATTTTTCTGACCCAAGGTTAGATATTTTCTGCAAAATTTATGAATACAAAAGTTGTCCACTATGTGGTTAGGATATATTAAGTTTGAGGTGATGTTTGAAACTGCCAAAAATATTGGACCTTTATCCATCTTTTATTATACGGATCGACTCAAAAACACTTTCTGAGTCGATTAAACGATGTCCGTCCGTCCGTCTGAGTGTTATGAATACAAAAGTTGGTCGTACCGGTGCACCGCAGTGTATTTTTTTGCATGTCGGTAGAGTTGTCAGGAGTTGTTATATACTTATAAAAAAGGGTTGAGATATAATGCGCTTAATTGTTACAGGTAAATTTACATAGGTATCTTTCAAAAACATTAATAGTCTGAATTAGAGTTATATAGTTTAAATACCTGACAAAATGGGAAACAATTTAAATAACAGGTAAATGGTAAAAAAAAAACTATTGCGACATAGCCCTTTAAGATATGAGCAGGTATGCTTCACCTTTTAAAAGGGGTTAGGGTGTGGGTTTTTTATGCTTCTAAAAGTGGTAATGAAAGATAAAAATTTTTATTTTACATAATTGCAAGAAAGAGTATTTATCATAATGTTTCCACAATTATTATTCATTACAATTTGTGCAATGGCTAAGTACTGTTACAGAGATCTGGCAGATATTTATTTTCAACGAAATGATGTAGACGATGTAATTTTGCACATAGTGAGCAACGACTTCTTTAAGAATTGTAACCTAGAAGACATTGAAATGCACAAAGGAAAAATTACTAATTTTGCATCGAATTTGAAAAGACGGTACATTGAATGCTCTCATAGCAAGGCAAAGATGTACAAACGTTACCAAGACTGGCTAATAAAGGAACTTACTTTTGAGAGTGCATCTACGACTGCCAACGAAAGTGGAAAAAAGGGTCGACCAGCAAAACCAATTGACGGATGTAGTGAAAGATCTCGAAGGCGCAAGCTGGAGAATATCAATGAAGAAATTTCTCAAAGAATTATTAAGGATTCATTTTTGCCCCAAATTCAACCAACACAAAATAAGAAAAATAAAATTGAAATAATTGAAAAAATAGTAGAATCGAGCCCAAGGCGCACAAAGAGGATTTTGAAAAGCATTCCTACACCAATTGAAGATAAGAAATTTACTCCAGAAGAAAAGTTAGCCCTATTTTTGGATTTGAAGTTGATCAAAAATCAATATAAGGAATTGCGGAAGCGAACCAATGAAAAGAATTGTGGGATTTTTCCAGAGTATCGAGATTTAGTTTCTGCCAAAAAAGAATGCTCACCTTCACAATCTGCTATTAGTGTCACTTCAACATCAGCAGAAATAAAATTGCAAGATCTCCTTGAACATACTGCAGAACGATTGCTAAATACGCTTGATACTGATCATTTTAAAAAAAATTGGTAATGGCAGCATTACTTTAATTTCTAAATGGGGATGTGATGGATCCTCTGGTCAGAAACAATACAAGCAATTTAATGCCGAAAATTCATCAGATGCTAATTTATTTATGGTATCTTTCGTTCTATTGCTCTTAACAAAAAGGTATAGCGTCTTAGAGCCGTCAAAGCCGGAAAAATGAAACTCCTTCTTCAACAAAGTATTGCAGACCAATAAAATTTGCATTCAAAAAGGAAACCAAAGATGTCATAACTGAAGAAGTTCAAAAAATAAAAGATCAAATTAAGGAACTTCAACCAGTAATATTTAAATTTGATGACCAGTACATTTTAAAATGTGTCTCACAATGATTGATGGAAAAGTTGCACAAGCTTTAACTGGAACAAAGTCAACGTCAAGGTGCATTATATGCCAAAAGACATCAAGTCAATTAAGCCAACCCCCACCAGAAGACGATAGTTTTAAGGAAGCCTACGAATTTGGAATGTCCCCTCTTCATGCTAGAATACGTTTCATGGAGCATATTCTTAAATTGGGTTATGATTTGGAATTTGGTCCGTTAGGCGAAACAGTGAGAAAAACAAAGAAAATGAAGAAAAAAGAAAGCAAAAAAAAAATGCAATAAAAATATCTACAGCTAGGCCTCGTAATCGACCATCCAAAACAAGGGGAAGGAAACACAAATGATGGAAATACTGCAAGGAGATTTTTTTCCGATCCGGAAACAGGTGTAGATCATGAATTAATAAGACGATTCAAAATCATATTACAAGTTCTAGCATGCAGCAGAAAGATAAATGCAAAAAAATTTGGAGAGTACGCCAATAAAACAGCTATACTTTATAATGAGAAATACTCTTGGAGATATATGCCATCCACAGTTCATAAAATTTTGTACCATGGGGAACAAATAATTCAAAACAATATGCTACCAATAGGAGATCTATCTGAAGAAGCGCAAGAAAAAAGGAACAAAGACTACAGATTCTTTCGCGAGCACAACACAAGGAAAATGTGCAGATGTTGTACTAATGAAGACCTTATCACTATTTTGTTGTGCACTTCAGATCCATATATGTCCAACAGTCGTCAAAAATGAAAAACTACCTCTATTGAATTAGACGAAGAAGCTAATCAACTTCTAGAAGATGAAAATCAAGGCTATTTAGAAGAAATTTTTACTAAAATTGTTGGATTTAAAGTACTTTTTCATTACACTAACAATAAGTTACACTTTTTCTTTTTCATATATATAAATAAAAAATTTTCTTGATTTAAAAATTTATATATTTTGTAAATTTTCAATAAAAATTGTTATATTTCATAAATTTACCATAAAAATTGATATAGAAATATTTAAAAAGACAATAAAAAAAAAATTAAACTAAAACAAAAACATACGAGTTTTTCATTGAAACTTCTCTATCTTGAACCAATATAAGGTAACTTTTACGTTCACTGCTTAATAAATTATATTTTAACTCGGGATCTTTAAAAAAAACAACCTTTGGCCCTTGTGCACATTAGGACTAAAAAGTTTACGGGGGCCAAAGTTTGGCATTTTCTGAAAAATTAACTTACAAAATTGTTAAAAAGTATTAGTTGTAAAATTAACTGAAAAAATAAGACATTATATTAAAAAAAAAAAACCTGTTTTTACCTTTTAACACTTCACTTTTGTACTAAAATTCAACTACAAATGAAAATGTATTTTAAACCCTGCGTAACTTTTTTTATTTTCGGTCGAGAATTACGTTTTATAGCAAAACTTAAAGGCTAAAGTCTCACCTACCAAACAAAAAAAAAACTCATATCAAAATTCCAATCCAATCAAAAGTTATAGATTTTTGACCGCCTTCTCGTCAAATGGTCCACTTTGCATCGGTCACAAGTAATCGCCTTGCCTATTAATATTATAGATTTCAGACCACCCCTTATATTAAACGGTACGGTTGTGACCACTTACAACAACTAAAGACTGCAATCCTACCAACCTTGTAAAGAAGACCGCAGGTCATTATCGACGATAACTTGGGAGAAGTAACCATTTATTTTTGATAAAAAAAAAAACAAACAAAAAATAACCTTTTTCTGAAATTAAAGAAACAGTTGAGTTTGACAGCATGCCACGCCCACAATTAGCAATAGTTTAACCTAATTTGGCTACATTAATTTGGATACGTTAGCTACAAAATGGCGTTAAAATTTAAAAAACCGGTGACAAAAAAAATTGAACTTTTGGCCAATGAAATCATAATTTTAGCCACAGTGCACCATTGAAATTCAATAACATTATAACATCATGATACCTCGCCTTTCGAAGCTTAAAAAGAACGATACCACCAAAGAGGAATTACGAAGTCTTCTGGCGGACAAGCAATCGCTCTTAAAAAACAATGGCTGGCGATTCATCTACACAGAGACACGAAACCCCTGGGCATTTCTCCAGCCTATTCAGCGGGTAATGGCGAGGGCAACTACTTAATCCTTGGCACCATTCAGCTGCACTCATCGATATTCACAGCATAAGCTTGCGCTGTCTATCGAGCTATTAGATTGGCAATAACAGAGAGAAAAGGAACCATCATCTTTACACACAGTCTTTCAGTCTTAAAGGCTATTTCCAACCCCTACAACAAGAAATGGACTGCAATAATCAAAATCGGAGACGTCCTTATTGGCGATGAAGAAAAAATCCGAATACATTGGATCCTAAGCCACGTTGGCAACAAAAAAAACTGAGATTGTACTTCTCCTGGATCCTATTATTGGAAGAATTGATATGCATATTCATATAGCCAATTATAAACGAAACAAGTAAGATATTATAGTCGGTTTAGACCGACTATACGATACCCTATACCATGGTTTAGAAACCCTATCTCTTCGGTCCAACTAACTGGATCTAGATAATAAGCATAAACCAAATTTGAGTGCCATTTTTATTAATTTTTTTGGCTGCAGGTATGAAAAAGTTCATATGGGGTGCTATATTTATAAGGGGCTAGGTCGAAAAATGTACCGATCCTGACCATATTTGGTAAAGTCACTTATATTTTGAAAAAATATACACAAACCAAATTTGAGAACAATCTGTGCAATATTTCTGTTTTTTGATAGATGGAAGTGAAGATCGGGAAGCAGCTCTATATGGAGCCTATGACTAAAAGTTGTCCTAAAGGGATTTTTGTGGACTACTGATTAATCGATATAATAAACACATACAAACCCAATTTGACTGAGATCTGTATGATAATTTGGATGTTTGGCAATTTATGTCGATTTCATAGGGGTCATTTGTATGGGGGCTAGGTCTGAACATGGACCAATTCTCACCAATTTCAATAGCGTTCATCCCATGGCCAATGAAAGCTTATATACCACATTTCATCAAAATATATTCATATTTGCGACCTGCAATTTGATTACAAGGTTTACATGGGCACACAGACGGACGGACGGACGGACGGACGGACATCGTTAAATCGAATCAGATAGTGATTCTGATTCGATCAGTATAATAAAAGATGGGTCTAGGTCAAATATTTTTGGTAGTTACAAACAGCAGCACAAAGTCATTATAACACTATGTGGTATATGGTATAAAAAGGAGGGGGCATCAGTCATTCACCCACAGGAAATATGTTACCTTTTTAAAAAAAGAAAAGCCCTGCCCACAATGATCTTAAAATGTATACTGAAGTTCGGTGGCTAAGCCGCGATGCTTGTCAAAATAGATTATTTGACTTACGAGAAGAAGTGTTACAGTTCCTAGAAACGGAGAATATAGAACACTGTTTAACACAGACTTTAAAAGATAATGAATTTATTTTAGATTTACAGCCGTATTCATAAAAATTAAAGTGCACTTCAAGTAGACTTTATCAAAAAATTTTGTATGAAAAACATACAATAAAGTTTACTTGAAGTACACTTTAATTTTTATGAACACGGCTGTTAGTCTTTTTGGCAGATACAACCATCTTTTTAAATTAAGTTAATTTAAAGTTGCAAGGAAAAGACAAGAATATATATGATTTGTCAAAAATTCTTTCCGATTTTAATATTGAAATATTTTTAGTCCTTTCAGAAGTTCAGTCCGGTGATTTTTCAAATTGTCCTACAACTTCACTCATTTATGGCAAACAAAATAATATTAAAATATATGAATATATAAAAATATTTAAAACACTTCTTTATAACTTTGAAGATAGATTTAAAGATTTTGAAATTGTACAACCACTGTTCGATCTTTTCGAAAACCCTTTTAGTTGCGATGTAACCAACTACAAGTTTGATATACAATCAGAACTAATAATATTTCGAAGCGAATTAAATATTCCAGACAAAATTAATATATTAGAGTTCTGGAAAAATTTGGATAATGTAATATATCCCAAACTTAAAAAAAATTCTTTAAAGTTTCTTTCGTTTTTCCCTCTACTTAGCTCTGCGAACAAATTTTTTCGGATTTGAAATTCATTTGTTCAAAGCCACGCTACAGAATGACTACAGCACATTTAAAAAATATACATATAATATTAATGGGTGATTCTTGTGACCGATGTTTTGTTCTACCGTTTTATCCCGATTTCGACCAAACGTATATTATTTGAAAGGTATTTCTTTTCATCTGTTCACCAGACTTACAGATTTTTAAATTTTTGCCTTTATTTTGAGTAAATTACATTTAAATTTTCTACTAACACATACATACGTAAAATTATATAATGCTATGTGTGTGTTTAATAAATTTGTTAATGTGTTTGTAATAAAAATGAGTTTGTTTTTTATGTTGATTTGTGAATTGGCTTAATTGATTAGCATACCTTTAGGGTCGTAATTTAATGAAAAAATAAAATTTCCTAGAATTTCCACTCGAATTTCGAGGGCTGGAATCTGCTAGTATTTTATTAATACGAAACTGCCATAAAAATATTAATAGACAAGACTTTATTTAAGACATATAAAACTGTGTTGCAGAAAATTTCATTAAATTTGCGTAAAAATATGGATTCTGTTATATGAGCAAATGACATAATTTTTTAATTCGCTCAATTTTTCTTCCGGTGCACTTCAATTTTGAACAGCTATGGTTTAGACCTAAATATTAATTGATATCAATTTCAAAGTCCTATGTATCCCGGTTTAGCCGTTATGAAATGTTACCTATAGACAAATTGAAAAATTTTTATTTCAAATTGAAAAATATTATATTATTTATTCATTAAAATGATATGATCGAAAATAAGAATTTTTTTTAAATAAAATACGGAGGGCACGCCGCACTATGGGACGAATAGCAACTGCTCCGTTTAAATTACTCTACACCTCACATGGTTCAACTGTTTGCAAGAATGGGGTTTTTTCAAAAAATTTCAGCAGAGTATCGTTGTTGCGATAAATACTAAAAAACTGTTTGCGTGAAAATACGGCGAAAAATTTTACATGTTTAATTTATCCCATAAACGGTCATAATGTTCCAAAACTTTTCGTGGAGAATCGATGTTTTTACTGGAAAATTATGCAATTTTGGAAGAAAATTTATTGAATAAAAACTGTTCAGAATCATTCATGGAATGCTCACAACAATTTTTCAGAATTTTTGGACACATTTTTATTTGTAACCTTTTTTTTTTTCATGTATGCAAAAGCTCTGAAAACGCAGACATTTTTTTAAAATTTATCGCATGAAGATTTTCAGCCAAAAAAAATTTTTGAAAAAAACAATTCTCGCGCTCCGCTCGGTAGGGTTACATTTGCGCCACAAATAGTTCTTTTTCGTAAAAACCAATTGTTGGAGACAATTTCCAAAAAATTTTAACCTAAATCAAAAATGTCAAAAGCGGGATCGAAGGGGAAATTCAAGGCGAACATTTTATAAAAAAAACCCCAACTCAAACAAATAATTGAACTATGTGAGGTGTAGAGTAATTTGAACATAACAGTTGCTATTCGTCCCAATGTGCGCCGGTAACGCTAAATGTAAGTTTAGCACAAAAAAAATAGTTATTTTCAAGAAGAAAAGAACAAGTATATTGTAGTGTGCAAAGTATACACCTATACAAAAACATTTGTTGCAAAGTTGTTTTATATTTTAGTTTGTTATATTGGAGAAGGTTTAATAGTGTAACTCTTTGCTTGAATTCTCCTTGCATTGCCTTCACAGCAAAGGTATATGAATTTTATTTTAACTAAATAAACTATCTACTGCTTTTGGTTAGTGATGAGCGTTGGTGACTCTTATTTTAAAAATTAAAAATTTTATTTTAAAAATTATTATAAATTGAAAAATTTTATTAATTTTTTTATTTAAAAATTATATTTTAATATTTAAAAATTTTAATTTGAAATTGAATTTTTTTCAAATATAAAAATTTTATATTAATATTTAAAAATTTTATATTAAAATCGAAAAATTGTATTTTAAAATTCCAAATGTTTATTTTGAAATTAAAAACATTTATTTTTTTATATTTACTCTTAAAATTTAGAAATGCTTTTTTAAAATTTAGGTGGTATTTTAAAATCTAAAAGATTTATTAAAATTTAAAAATTTTAAAACTATATTTTAGAACTTAAATACTTTATTTAAAATTTCTAAAATGTTATTTTATATTTTTTTAAATTAAAAATATTTTAAGATTTAAATGTTTTATTTTAAATTAAAAAAATAGTTATAAATTCAAAAGCTCTATATTATTATTTTTTTTTTTATTAAAAAATTTAGTTTTAATATTTCAAAATTTTAGTATAAAATTATTTATTTATTTATTTTTTGGTTTAAAAATTTTATTTCAAAATAAAATTCAAAGATTTCATTTTAAATTAAACTTCTTATTTTAATCTTTTTAAAATAAAATTTAATTTCAAATTCAAAAGTATTCACCCCTGTTCTTGAAACCACTATCACAAAAAAAAACTCGTAAATGAAAAAATTCTTAAATCTACGAGTTTTTTGCTGTTCTCTAATTTCAATAAGAATATTTTTTCTCGTTTTAATTCATATAGAAAAGGCTTTGTGAAATCAAAACAAATGCCCTTTTTTCTACTAAGCATGTCTTAAGAGATAAAAAAAACTAGTTAATTGATATTTAAACTCTAACATGTTTTTTATTGAACCTTGTCATTATTTTAAAAAATTAGACATTAATTTTATGAAAAAAAAACAATTTTAAACAACGTCTACATTTTGCGCTGATTAAAAAAAAAACTCGTAATAAGTGGTCGATGTTAATAAAACACACTTTTTGCGATGATGCTGTTCTATAACTATAATAAAAACTTTTTATTTACACAATCTATTTTCCATTATAATTTTTTCAATTATAACATTGATTCTTTATGCACTAATTATTGCAAATAAAGGATTTAAAAAATTTTTTTTCATCAAATCACATATTTTTATTTTTTTGCATATGTTCGTAAAAGTAGTGATGCAAGTCAAATCCAATTTATTTGAATATCGAAATTTTTTTTGGTGATGCCTAACTTTTTAAAAATAGAAAAGTCATTTTTAATTGAATGAAATTGAAGAACAAAAACAATTAAATGAACAAATAATTTGTTATTTTAAAAGAAAATATTTTTCTTTATACTTTTTCTACAAACTTAAGAAAAAACATGCACAAAATACTTAAAAGTTTTTTTGTGAAACTGAATAAAGAACCATATGTTATTTCGGTTTCTAGATAACATATGTTCTTAACTCAAACATATGGTTCTTAACTCAAACATATGTTTCCATTAAATAAATAAAAAAAGTGGTTTCAAGAAACCCAAAATTTCAATTTCATGTGATTTTAAATTCACTCTTATTCAAATAACAACGTTTCAAGAACAGGGCTGAAAAATTGTAAATAAATTTAGTGAATTAGTAAATTTAGTGCTGTAAATAATTAAAAAATGTGTTCAATTGAGGACATCGAAAATGATTTCGCCATTATTGACGATTTGAGTTTAAGTTTTGAGATATCTGCAGCTGCCATTGATTCTTTAATGTTCTTCCAAGCATTTTTTTTTTATTATTTATAATGGAGGTGTCATTGCCTTTGTTTTCAGCAAAGGACAGGTGGTTGTTAATGGACTCGCGAAAAAACTCCTTTTCGCTGGTGCTCCAGTTTGCCTCTCGCTCCCTTTTCTTTTCATCCTGTTGACAATTTATAAATAAATAGCATGTAAAACTAGGACACATAATTGTAAGAACATTAGATCTACATATCTTCTCTAAATATTCCATTGAGCCAAACCTTTTGTTCACTTTGTGGAATTCAAAATAACTTTATATTTTTTGTTTACTTTTTTTGCGCGTTTATCTATCAGCTGAGCAGAGATGCCATTTGTTGAGTATTTACACCAGTTTGTATGAAAAGTTTTCAACATTTTATTAATCACCCACTAAAAGCCCATTCAACTTAAAGCTAATGTTAATTTTGACTATAGTTAAGAAACAGTTATTAACAGGTTAAAGTATTTAACTTGACTTTAAATAAAACCGAATTTAGTGATTGACTATGATTATGGGCCATTGCCTTTACTTTTCAATAATAAACAAAATCTATTACTTTACTAAAGAAACGAAACTAAGAATTTAAAAGTCTAGACTATTGTAATCATTTACATCATTGAATATTTATTGCAACTAGCCGATAACCTTGGCAGCTAGTGCCCACAAATTCTTCATTAGTCCTAGAATTTATTTTTAAGATTAAACATGGACTTTTGTATCAACCAATATCTTTCAAAGGCAGAGAGTGCGTCCAATTTAAATTGTTCCTGAAAACAGTAATTTCATTTCATAAATAAAGATTTCTATGTAGCCTGAGTATGCAACAACTTTCCAGTGCTCCCCATTTTCTCCTGACTCTTACAAATATTAAATCCGTATATATGTACATACATATTTTTATATATTTTTTTTCAGCATATTGTACATACTTACATATGTATGTATGTAGGTGTTTGCACATGTAAATGAATTTAAAAGTACTACCATTTATTGACATAATATTTTATTTCAGTTCAGCACAATACTTATGGAGCGGGTGTTAATGTGTATGAGTATGCAAGTATGTATGAGTGCAAATTACATTTGGTTAATGTATTTGTATGCATACAATTTGTAATAAAAAAAAAATTGCATGTTTGTGATGTCATGTAAATAATATGTGTTATAATTATTTATGTATTATAATTTCTGTATTTTTTTTTTACAAAAAGTTATTATTTAATTAATTTTCATTACATTTTTTTTTTATAATAAATATGAAAACAAATAGTTTAAGTATATATTTCGTATGTTAACTGTAGTTATCGAATACAATAATGAATAAAGTAAGTAAATATATACCAATTCAATTATTTTATTATATATACACTCCATTAAATGATAAGGTTATATTCATATTGTCATGCAGTTTGTGACAAATTAAAACATTTTTAGAGTTTTACATGAATGAAAAGTGTATCAGGCTTTGATTGCTTCCAAAGCCAAAACTATTTTGGATGTGATTTTAACCAACTTCTAAAGATGTCAATTTGAAGTTATGAGATAATCACTATCAAATATTCTAATCAATTTTTTGCCAATTCACAATTCAACGCTTATTATTGTCATTATTGGTTTATGTCCAACATTATTTTTGTTTATGTCCAAAATTTATTTCAATTCAACACAGAGCTTTTTACAAACACATTAACAAATTTAATAAAAACACACACGCAGCATTGTATAATTTTATGCATGTGTTAGCAGCAACTTTATATGCATTTTACTCCAAACAAATTTTAAAATTTTAAAATCTGTAAACCCGGTGAACAGCTAAAAAGAAATACCTTTCAAATGAGGGATGTTTGACCCAAATATGATTGAAACTGACAAACATACATTGGTCACAAGAAATCGCCTTGCCTATTAATATTATAGATAATAAAAACTAACATCGTCTTAATAATTCATAATACCACCTATTCCTTTAATGCCATAAAACGTTTTTGGTTCTCTAATTGGACTACGGAACGCTTGGTAGAGATGAAAATTTTTACAGAAAAATCATCTCGATGGTTACGTCAACAAGCAAAATAGTCACATCTGGAGAGAAGAAAATCCACACATTTTCTTCGAAGATGCGGAAAGCAAATGCGTTACAGTGAACGTTGAGAGCTACCGTGCAATATTAGCTGATTATTTGTGTTCCATTTTCGAATATGTGGATCTGGACATTTGCTTTGAAGAGGATGTCGCGCCGTGCCAAACAATCTGTTAAACAGTCGATCTTTTGCGTAGCAAGTTTGATATGCATTGGCCACCACACATCTGCGATTTGACCCCGTTGGAATATTATTGGTTGGGAGCTGTTAAGGATGAGTTCGACTACGCTAATTCTACTCACTCAGCGTCGTTTGAGGAACTGAAGAAAGAATCTAGTGCAGCCATCGGTAAAATAATATGTACTGAAAAACTGGGTTGATCCTACGAGCTTCTGTAAGGCCAGCCGAGGAAGTCATTTTTATGAAATAGAACCCGAAAAAATATGAGATTTTTATACCTTATACCACAATGTGGTCAGGGTATAATGACTTTGTGCTGATGTTTGTAAATACCGAAAAGATTTGATCTAGACCCTTCTTTTATTAAAACTATCTTTTATGATATCCAAATTATCTCGGTCAAATTAGGTTTGTGTATGTTTATGACATCCGTTTATCAGTAGTCTAAAAATAAACCCTATAGGACATTTTTTAGCGATAGCCCCCATATGATGCTGATTCCCGATCTTCACCTAAGTCTATCAAAAAAAAAAATATATTGCACAGAATTTTCTCAATTTTGTTTTGTACATGTTTTTGCAAAAAATAAGTGACCTTATCAAATTGAGTCAAGATCGATCCATTTTTCGACCTAGTCCCATATAAATGTATCATCCGATATAAACTTTTTCACATCCTAAGGCAAAAAAAAATTATAATAATGGCACTCAAATTTGGTTTATGCTTATTTTCTATATCTAATTAGTTGGACCCAAGAGATAGGGTCTGTAAGCGCATGGTATAGGGTATCGTATAATCGGTCTAATTTTCTTACTTGTTATTTATAGCAAAATCAAAATGCATAACCTGTATATATTTGTAAAATGATTTTAATAAAACTGTTTGATAACATTTTCTTTTTAAAAAATAATATTCAAAACTTATTTTCGATATTAAACCTTTAGTACGCTCAGGGTCAAAATGAACATAAAAATGAAAATCGAAAAAAAAATTCGCTCAATAAATACATTTTTTCTTCAACAAAATATTGGTGCAGCCTAGTTTTAATTATCATAAATGTAGGGCATGTTATGATCTCCCCTTACTAATAACCATAATGTTCGTTGATACGTTTGTAATTGTATTTATTTAATTATTATATAATAAAAGTTGTCTTATTTACATTCTGTACAATTAAAATACAAATATTATTAAATTAATGCAAAATGATAATTGTAATGATTATTCTTTGTTTGTTTTATTATGGCAGGCAAAAGAGTTATGCCTTTGGCAATCAAACATATTAAATGGAAAGGCTCTATATAAATTTTATTGATTGAATACCGCCTTTGACCCCTATTTTAGAAAATCTAATAATTTTAGTTCGTATTATACATATTTGTTTCTACTCGTACATCAAAGGGCAGTCCTTCTAGAAAGTTTAACATAATTCCGGCTTTGTTTGGTATCCATAGAAATTTATGAAAACAATATTTACAATACGATTTCACACACACACACATAGGTAATCTTCAATGTTCAACATTTACACAGACATAAATAAACCGAAATTCATTTATATTCCAAGCGAGATTAATTATCTCTGCAGTTAGTATCTACATATTGCATTTTAGGGTAGAATTTATTTTCAATTCAAAATTATTCTTTTTTGTAGCTGTTTCAAAGTAAAAACTTAAAGTTTAAGTAGAAGAATTAATGCCGTTTTCTTTTCTGAAAAAAAATGTCGCATTTCATTTGCACTTTTTTCTAAAAGTGTATTTTTTATATATTCTAAATTAAGAGCAACCTTAATTTATACATCAATCGAAATGTCTCAAAGTCGAGCGCTCATAACTCGTAAAAAATTGTAGCCATTGACTTCTTTCAGGTCAGTGTGAGAATATTTCCACATTGTTCCCCTTTTTTGAATATTTTCACCCCATCACTTCAAAGAGGATAATAATCAAAATTTTTTTGAATTTTATGAACACAGCACTTTGAGATCTTTCGATTGATGTATAAAATTAGGTTACTCTTAATTTAGAATATATAAAAAAATACACTTTTCGCAAAAAGTGCAAATAAAATGCGACATTTTTTGTTAGAAAAGAAAACGGCATAAGTCAAGTCTCATAATTTGATAAATTGTTTATAAGAAAAAAGCTGTCTTCCTTTCAGAATAGTTAGATGAATTAGTGTGCTCAGAATCATATCTAACATATGAGCCGAACTACGGAAAATTATTAAAGCGTCAGAACAAAACGCGTAATTAGCAACACTATTTTCTTTTTTGGAACATCTCGTTGTAGTATCTATCATATTGTTTTCTGGTCATTTGGTATTCAAAATATAATAAAAATCCGTTCAAGACACTTCAATCTTTCGCCATTGTGAGGAAAAAATCCTTCATTTCGAGCATTGACCGCGAAAGTAGCTTAAGTGACATATTCGATTTTCGTTTTTTGATGAAAATCGATCATTTACGATCATTTACAAAATGACAAAAAATAAAAAAATTTAAAAACAATGATAACAAGAACAACATAAAAAATATTTTTTCAACAATTTTTTTACTGTTTCATCGATATCTCGGGACTTATTGAACCGATTTTGATAATTTTAAATAGAAACCTTCTCTGAATGTCAGTCAATCATTTTCAATTAAAATGATAAAGCAAGCTGACCTATTGAGGGCGTGATCGTGATTTCCACAGACGGACAGATGGACATCTCTATATCAATTTGTTAAAAGGATCACGAATATATATATTTTATTAGATTGAATTATTATAAACGGAATGACACACTTATATATAATCTCTGCACACTGGTGTGGAGCGTATAAAAAACTATTTACCGAAATCTTGATTTTGGATGGTTTTAAATAACAGCCTCCTCTGGATGTCAGTGAATCATTATACCCTATACCACTATGTGCTGCTGTTTGTAACTACCAAAAATATTTGACCTAGACCCATCTTTTATTATACCGATCGAATCAGAATCACTGACTGATTCGATTTAACGATGTCCGTCCGTCCGTCCTTCCGTCTGTGTGTCTATTTAAACCTTGTAATCAAACTGCAGGTCGCAAATATGAATATATTTTGATGAAAATTGGTATATAAGCTTTTATCGGCCATAGGATGAACGCTATTGAAATTGGTGAGAATCAGTCCATGTTCACACCTAGCCCCCATACAAATGACCCCTATGAAATCGACACAAATTGCCATAAGATCCAAGTTATCATATAGATCTCACTCAAATTCGGTTTGTATGCGTTGATTGCATCCGTTAATGAGTAGTCCAAAAATTATCAATATGGGACAACTCTAAGTCATAGGCCCCACATAGAGCTGCTTCCCGATCTTCACTTAAATCTATCAAAAAACAAAAATATTGCACTGATTCTTCTCAAATTTTGTTTGTATATATTTTTGCAAAATACAAGAGACTTTACCAAACACAGTCAGGATCGGTCCATTTTCGGGCCTAGTCCCCATATAGATATAGCATCCGATATGAACTTTTTCATATCTACAGCCAAAAAAAATTAATAAAAATCCCACTCAAATTTGTTTTATGCTTATTTACTATATCTAGTTAGTCGGGTCTAAGAGATAGGGTCTCCAAATGCATGGATAGGGTATCGTATAGTCGGTCTAGACCGACTATAATTTTCTTACTTGTTCTTTTTATACCCTATACCACAATGTGATTTGGATATAATGACTTTGTGCTGCTGTTTGTAACTACCAAAAATATTTGACCTAGACCCATCCTTAATTATACCGATCGACTCCGAATCACTTTCTGAGTCGTTTTAGAGATGTCCGTCCGTCCGTCTCTGTGTCCATGTAAACCTTGTAATCAAACTACAGGTCGCAAATATGAATATATTTTGATGAAATTTGGTATATAAGCTTTTATCGGCCATAGGATGAACGCTATTGAAATTGGTGAAAATCGGTCCATGTTCAGACCTAGTCCCCATACAAATGACCCCTATGAAATCGACATAAATTGCCATAAGATCCAAGTTATCATATAGATCTCAGTCCAATGGGGTTTATATGTGTTTATTATATCCATTTATCAGTAGTCCAAAAATAATCCGTATAGGACATTTCTTAGTCACAGGCCCCATATATAGCTGCTTCCCGATCTTCACTTAAATCTATCAAAAAACAAAAATATTGCACAGATTTTTCTCAAATTTGGTTTGTATATATTTTTTCAAAATATAAGTGACTTTCGAAATATGGTCGGGATCGGTATATTTTTCGACCTAGTCCCCATATAAATATAGGACCCGACATCAACTTTTTCATACCTGCAGCCAAAAAAATTAATAACAATGCCACTCAAATTTGGTTTATGCTTATTTTCTATATCCAAGTTGTTGGACCGAAGAGATATGGTCTCTAAACCATGGTATAGGGTATCGTATAGTCGGTCTAGACCGACTATAATTTCTTACTTGTTTTCAATTAAAATGATAAACCCTCTATTTAGGGCGTGATCGTGATTTCCACAGACGGACTGATCGACATCGCTATTTAACTTGTTAAAAGGAGTACGAATATATATATATTTTTAGGTCCAGATTTGATTATTATAAACGGAATGACAAACTTATATATAATCTCTGCATGCTGGTGTGGAGGGTATAAAAAAACTACTTACCGAAAAATTTGATTTTGGCTTCCGATTTATTAAACAGTTGAATTGGTGCAGAAATATCATCTATTAAGGTAGAAGGAAAACCTAGTTCGGGCGGAAAATGTTACAATACCGTAAAATTTTTCAGAAGAAGGTTCGACTGCCACAAAAACATGATCAAAAAATCAACTTTCCTGAAATTACATCACCGTTACCTCTCAGTTTAAATGTGTGATGGATGACTATTCTTATTTTACAGTTGAAGACTACAGATGGCGGTCAAAATTTATTATTTTATTCATCCATTTATGGAACACCGAAAAATTCCAAAATATTTCTAAGACGTAGTTCTCATATGTGAATATGGTAAGAGTGAACGAATATTTTTCAAAGGAAGTTTAGCTATCAATGGGCAAATTTCGAATAAAAAATTTTTCCAGCTTTTAAAAATGTACAGAAAAATATCATTGGAGAGACAAAAAATAATTTTGACCCAATATATGAGTAGCGTCTTCACAATACGCTAGGGCTCCAATGGAAAACTTTGCATCTTTTAATTTTTTTTATTTATATATCGTTAACACATTTTTTTAAAAAATCTTTTGACGGTGCATTGTTAGACCTAGCTCCAATATAAATAACCTCTATCAGACCGACTAAAACCGCCAAAGTCAAAAAATGCCAACTGCGGAAAATTTGATTTGTTTTTGCACTGAATTTGTAACCATATTATTCAGAGAATTGAATTATTTAGTTATCACAGCCCAACTTCTGTTCTCTCAACCAAACTTTTGTTTTCTCAACTAAAAATTTGTTGTCGCTTTACACAACAAAATACGCTTTCTCTGTATATATTTTTTTCAGCACGTTGTTTCATTCAATGTACGTCTTGATAATTATATTAAAAATTAAATTATATTATATTATATTCAATATTATTGAGAATGTTGTGAAGTCAATCTTCCTTTCAGTTTAAATTAACGCAAATCCCTGGAAATTTATAAGGAATAGAATATTTCCCAGGATAAAAACTCAAAACCTCTAATACAAACGTATTTATTTCAACAGTTTAATACAAACATGTTACACCCTAATAAATATCTGTATCAACGTTGGTCTGGTTATGGCATGGCTGTGACGATGGTAATGGTGATGGTTTTAAATTAACTGATTACTTGACATAAGTGTGTGAATAAAAGTCACAAACATTACAAAATATACGTTGTAAGTTGTTGGTTGCATGTCAGTACATGTATATGTAAAAATTATTGTTATAATTATATGAATATAAAATTTCTCCATATTAACAGTGTTGTGCAAAATAAAAGCAACTTAATTTACAAATATATATACATAATGTAATAAATATGTATCCGATTACGAAGTTGGTACAAGAACTTCTTAAAAGATATATTTATTTAAGAACTATGTTGATTTTTTAGCTTTTATTTTGCACATCACTGTAGTTATATGAAAATACTTAGTACAAAATTTAATACATCCCAACAACAAAAAATTAAAATCATTCAAAAAGAATCACTTTGCTTCCTTAGGGAAAACTTCGTTGGGGCTGGGTTTAAATAAAGTCCAAGGATGGATATTATCCAAACTTACATTAGGAATTACAAATTGATATTGAGAAATCCAAAATATATAAATAGATATAAAAAAATAAAAACTTATATTGGGAAAACGACAATTGATATTAAATAAGTAAGAACATTATAGTCGGTCTAGATTTATATGTACAAACCTATTTATATACAAACATATACAATATTATTGGAATACCCTTATTTTACTACTTAGTATTAAATAAGATCATTGTTTTGTTTTTGCTTAGTTTACATATATTTTTAGCAAGGAAAATATTTCGTATTATTACTAAACGTAAACAATAATCATGTTCAAACATGCACAATCATGTCTACTTTCTTAAATACACAAGAAGTGGAACGATTCTGCAGTTTTGTTATATGAAAAACCTATTAATGAACTATTATTTTTGTTGCTAAGTGAGAACAATAATTGTGATCAACCATGCACAACCATATGTACTGTTTTAAATACACAACGGGTTTGGAAGATATGTATGTGGAAAAATTCTGCATTTTTAATTTTTGATTTTTAATTTTTAATTTTTAATTTTTAAATTTTAATTTTTAATTTTTAATTTTTAATTTTTAATTTTTAATTTTTAATTTTTAATTTTTAATTTTTAATTTTTAATTTTTAATTTTTAATTTTTAATTTTTAATTTTTAATTTTTAACTTTTAATTTTTAATTTTTAATTTTTAATTTTTAATTTTTAATTTTTAATTTTTAATTTTTAATTTTTAATTTTTAATTTTTAATTTTTAATTTTTAATATTTAATTTTTAATTTTTAATTTTTAATTTTTAATTTTTAATTTTTAATTTTTAATTTTTAATTTTTAATTTTTAATTTTTAATTTTTAATTTTTAATTTTTAATTTTTAATTTATAATTTTTAATTTTTAATTTTTAATTTTTAATTTTAAATTTTTAATTTTTAATTTTTAATTTTTAATTTTTAATTTTTAATTTTTAATTTTTAATTTTTAATTTTTAATTTTTAATTTTTAATTTTTAATTTTTAATTTTTAATTTTTAATTTTTAATTTTTAATTTTTAATTTTTAATTTTTAATTTTTAATTTTTAATTTTTAATTTTTAATTTTTAATTTTTAATTTTTAATTTTTAATTTTTAATTTTTAATTTTTAATTTTTAATTTTTAATTTTTAATTTTTAATTTTTAATTTTTAATTTTTAATTTTTAATTTTTAATTTTTAATTTTTAATTTTTAATTTTTAATTTTTAATTTTTAATTTTTAATTTTTAATTTTTAATTTTTAATTTTTAATTTTTAATTTTTAATTTTTAATTTTTAATTTTTAATTTTTAATTTTTAATTTTTAATTTTTAATTTTTAATTTTTAATTTTTAATTTTTAATTTTTAATTTTTAATTTTTAATTTTTAATTTTTAAGTTTTAATTTTTAATTTTTAATTTTTAATTTTTAATTTTTAATTTTTAATTTTTAATTTTTAATTTTTAATTTTTAATTTTTAATTTTTAATTTTTAATTTTTAATTTTTAATTTTTAATTTTTAATTTTTAATTTTTAATTTTTAATTTTTAATTTTTAATTTTTAATTTTTAATTTTTAATTTTTAATATTTAATTTTTAATTTTTAATTTTTAATTTTTAATTTTTAATTTTTAATTTTTAATTTTTAATTTTTAATTTTTAATTTTTAATTTTTAATTTTTAATTTTTAATTTTTAATTTTTAATTTTTAATTTTTAATTTTTAATTTTTAATTTTTAATTTTTAATTTTTAATTTTTAATTTTTAATTTTTAATTTTTAATTTTTAAGTTTTAATTTTTAATTTTTAATTTTTAATTTTTAATTTTTAATTTCAAATTTTTAATTTTTTATTTTTAATTTTTAATTTTTTATTTTTCATTTTTCATTTTCAAACAGGTTATTGTCACCAATTTTGTCTTACTGTATTTGTGATTGTATTGTGAAATAGATTTTTACCCCCATGCGCGTACACATCGATAATGCAATACATCAAAGTTCTTAAGCCCACATATCAAATCGATCCGAAAACCTAGAGCTTGTATCCAATTACTTTTGATGGGAAAGTGCTGTCCGTGTATAGTGAAAAATATACTTTTGTCGACTTAAAAAAAAATAATTATTGTCAGATTTTGTTGGAGTCTTATAGAAATTGACACCACTAAAGTTGTTTTGTATAACTGGAATTGGTCCATTATATTTGGAAATATTATTTTTACATGAGTGAATATATAAAATGCGTATTAAATAAAAAATAAAAATAAGAAATGCCAGTATCAATGCTAAATTTTAAATACAGAAAAGTAAAAAAATATATTTTTAAGTCCACTTAAAAATTTAGTATGTTTTCTCGTTTATGTCCGTAAAATATTGCTTAAGGCCAGTTTACACTATCACACTTTGTAATACGATCTGTCAGAAATTCGAGTATTATGAAAAAGTCGTATGATGTAAAAAGCTTTTGTTATGAAATTGACAGTTTGTAGGATTTCATTTTCGAAGTCCGATGGTTTTTGAAACATTTCTAAAAACTTGCCATTTTCATCGGACCAGAGTTGTTTTTTTTTGGTAATATTAAAAAAATGGTAAACAAAAACAAAGAAAGTGAAAATAAAATATAAATTTCAAAATAAATTTGCTTATTATTCTAAACAGTTGTTTTCATAAGACTTGAGTGTTATGGTGTAAATGGCCTAAGTATGCAGAAATAATGTCGGTACGACTTTATGACAGTCCGATGAATTTCATCGGATTTTTATTTCGAAAAATCATACGACTGAGTGGTATCATGTAAATGGGCCTTTACATTGATAAAAAAAAAAAAAAAACAATACAAATTTTGGTTTTATGTTTTAAAAAATATTAAAAAAAAAATATGTAAAATACAATAATATATTAGACTAACCTTTGTTAAAAATAATTTATTTTCCAAATAGCATTATGTTTATCTCGCGACGCGAAACGATTATAATCGGTAAGTACCGAACCGACGATAATAGATAACCGATAATATTTTGAAACACTTATTTTACACACAACTAACATATGTATAGATGTATTTTTTTCTTAATGGTCATCCCATTCTAACACACTCTTAAGAAATTAGAGCACACTTCATTAAATTAAACTCTTCATTTTCCAGGATTATTACTCTCTTACTTTATGTAATGATTGATCTCTCCCAATAATGAGAAAAAGAGAATTAAAACATTTACAAGACATTTACTAAACATAACTTGAGAGAAATTAGAATGAGATGTAAAAAGAAGAACTTTAAAACAACAAAACTTTTAATTACGCAACAATTTACATTGATGCTTCTTTCATTTGATTTTTACTTTCTTTTTTCGAAATTTTTAATTGAATTTTATATTAATAACTTTAATAATTTAACTAATATTTTACGGAATTATTAAATCTAACACTTTTTATGAACAAATAAATACTTTCACTTATAAATTAACAAATTTACAACGACCGACTCGATAAAGCGACTGATTTTAATAAGAACGAAGCAAAAACTGAAGAAATAAGCCGCTGAAGCAGAGTTACCATGTCAATTGTTGTTCAAAAGGGATGCCAGTACTAAGGAAAATATAAATTTTTAAGTATTAAATGTAATTTATAAATAAAACAAATATCAATTTTTGAGTTTTAATTATGATTTATAAATAAAATTTCTTTATTTATCATATACTAGATGTAACCCGGTGTGCTTCGCTACACCCTCCCCCTACCCCTCCCCCTTCGGAATCGTTATGAAAGGGCTCACGCAAAGTCCCAAGGCTCTCACTAATACAGTAATTCAGATGTATCACATTTAATATTAAGTTTGTGTGTGGGTACCGCGCCCATTTGTCTAATCACGCCCATTTTTTGTCTGACTACTCATGTTAATAATAGATGACTTGAGACAAATTTGCAAAACTTTCTCTATCATAGTGCTTAATATATATGATATTAAAAATTTACTTTGTATTGGAGGTGCCACGCCCACTAAAAATATTTAAAAAAAATTAAGGCTGTAGAACTCCATATCCGCAGTAAGACTCTGTGAAAATTTCAGGAAGATCAGATGAGTAGTTACGGAAATTACCTCCTACAAACAAACAAACACACATTATTATTATGCTAGTATAGATTATTAGTATAAATTTTTTTTTCAATGCATGCTGATGCTGATATACAATGTTTTTTTTTTTTCATTCGGTACAACAATTATCAGATTTTTCGGCGTTCCTACACTGGAGCAAAGTACATGTAGCTGCCCATGAGAAGAAGACGGATTATCCATATTAGATCTTGCAACACTTAACTTTGGCCTTGAACTTAGAATATCATTTGGCAATTTTTCTTTTTAGCGATTTTTGCTTTTTCTCATTTTTGATTTTAAAGATTTTTGTTTTTTGGGCGATTTTTATTTTTCGCGATTTTTGGGTTTGGCGTTTTTTGATATTGGCGATATATTTTCCACGACAAATCACATTGATAACTAATGAACTTATCAAAAGACTATCGCTTTCGTAGTGCTTCATATTTTTTACATAGGAGGTGCCACGCCCACTAATCCCATCCCGCCCAATTTTTATTGGACTACTCACATTAATATCTGATGGACTCATGCAAAATGTAGAGTCTTTCCCTTTTATATTACACCAGTTATATGATATTAGATATTTACTCTGCATGGGCGGTGCTACGCCCACTGCTTCGATCACGCCCATTTTTTTCTTCGACTAATCACACAAAGAACCTATGGGCTCACGCAAAGCCACAAAGCTCTCTCTTTTACAGTACTCCAGAAATATGATATTAAATTTTTACTTTGTATGGGTGGTGCCACGCCCACTGCTCCGATCACGCCCATTTTTTGTCCAACTAATCAAATGAATAACTTATGGGCTCACACAAAGTCCCAAGACTCTCACTGTTACAGTACTTCAGATATATGGCATTTTATATTTACTTTGTATGGCAGGTGCCACGCCCATTGGTCCGATACTGCCCATTTTGCATCCGACTACTCACATTAATAATAGGTGACATCAAAAAAATTATAAAAGCTCTATCTATCACAGCACTCGAGATATATAATATTGAACTATTACTTGTTTGGGAGGTACCACGCCCACTTATCCGATCCCGCCCATTTCCGGCGTAGGTACTAATATTAACAATAGGTGACTTCACACAAATTTGCAAAGCTCTCTCTAGCATAGTACTCAATATATGTATATGATATTAAAAATTTATTTTGTGTAGGAGGTGCCACGCCCACTAAAAATATTAAAAAAAATATAGCCTATAGCACTTCCCATATCCGCAGTAAGACTCTGTGAAAATTTCAAGAAGATCAGATGAGTAGTTACGGAGATTACCTCCTACAAACAAACAAACAAACAAACAAACAAACAAACAAACAAACAAACACACATTACCTCTTTATAATATTAGTATAGATTAGAAGCAATTGATGGCCAAAAAATCTATTACTTAAATTTCTGAGAACTTTTCTTTAGAGAATTAACTCCAATTCGGCAAATTTTTCATTAGTAAATAAATAAAAAATTGTAATATTAAATTTTTCTAAATAAAATCAAATGTGACTCTGATAATATTTCATTTAAAAAAATTTGAAAATTTTATAACAAAAACAAAAAATCAAAAATTAAAATATTATAAAAAATAAATTTAAGTACTGTGAATTCATTTTCAGAATCTGCAATTTACATTTTGAAAATTTTTCTATGGAATTATCTTGCTAATACCAAAACTTTTTCTATGGAAGCAATTAGCTCAGATTCTGCAAATTTTTTTTTGAAAAATTATTTTAGATTTTGATAATTTGCTTCTAGAAAAACCAATTCTGATTCGGAAAATGTTTCTATAGAAAAATGTATTTTGATCCAAAAACTTTTCTATTGAAAAATTAATTCAGATTACTTGAATTTTTCTATTGAAATACTAAAAAAAAATTCAGTACAAAAAATTTAATTGAGACTTCAAAAAATTTTTATCAGATTCGCCAAAATTAACTAGGAATTTTTAAAATAAAATTTCGATAGAAAAATTCATTCAGATTTAGAATACTAAAATAATAATAATAATAATAATAATAATAATAATAATAATAATAATAATAATAATAATAATAATAACTCTCTTTTGGAAGCAAAAGAGAGTAATTACACTACCATTTGTAATATCAGCAACGGCAGTACTCCACTCATCATTCATCCCTAACCTAGAAAACCTTAAAATATCTACCTACACACATGAAATCATTCAAAGAGCAGTAATCCTCGGAACATGTAGCCTGACAAGAAAGTTTCTTAATAAATAAACAATAGAAAAACGAATATGACTTGCAACTAGTCTGCCGTCATATTGGTGAAATGACCCCGCTCCGCGAAAACGCGGGGGGGTGGAGGCGGGTATAATAATAATAATAATAATAATAATAATAATAATAATAATAATAATAATAATAATAATAATAATAATAATAATAATAATAATAAAAAATCTCATTCTCTGTGTTCATATTTAAAAAAAATTAATAATTTGAAAATTTGTCTATAAAAAATTAAAGCTGACTCTTAAAAATGTTTCAAGAAAAAGCAAAATATATTTATATTTGTGACCTATAGTTTCATTACAATGTTTACATAGACGCGCCGACAGGCGGACAGACGGACTAACGGACATCGCTAAATCGAATCACTCAGAATCACTTTCTGAATCAATCTATATAATAAAAGGTGGACCTAGGTGAGATATTTTTGGAAGTTATAAACATCAGCACAAACTCATTATACACTGACCACACAGTGGTATATGATATTGACTTAATAAATGCTTATATCAATGAACAGCAGCCACTCTGGGGGATGAGAAATTACAAGTGAGAATGAAAGTACAAGAACAGTTTAGTAAAGCCTCCAATGAGTTTTGAGTTCTCAGGCTTTCATTCTTCAGAAAATCAAGTTGGACTAATTTTATCGAATGAAATCTTCAAAAATGCCATTTTCCCCTTATTTAATCAAATTTTAAATAACATAACATATTCAGGCGTGTCAGTATTTTTTATTCAATTTTTTTTTTTTTTTTTTTTTAATAAAAAGTAAATGAGAAATCATCAATGGTTCTTGATCTATAAGAGCGTTATAAAGTTTGGCCTGAGAACGCCCAACCCGTTGGAATTTTTACTATACTGGCCTAGCACCTTTACCCTGACTTGGAATATCTCACTCCCCAGACAATGACACCGAAAATGTTCCACAGTGTATTGAAAATGCAAAATAAAATTGATAAAAGAAGTGATTTATCATGACTTCATAACAAATTCCTTCCATCCTATGACAAACTCATGTTAAATTCCGTGATGGTGATCCAATATTTCACAACACTCGAATCCCAAGAACAGCAAATTTTCACTTCTTTTGATGCTCTTTTTTGCTGTCCACCAAGTTGTCTTTTATGGATCCTGACAAATTCATTGTAAGTAGTGCTCGTGAGTTAATGAAAAACTTCGTTTTTGATGTGTTTTCTTTTTTTTTTTTACAAGATGTCATGATAGGATATCACGATAAATTTATATAGAGATTTTGTGAAATTGTTTGGAACATCTTGTTAAGACACAACAAATCTACATATACCGTTATTCCGAAATCAATGCAAAAGTAATGCTTTTAGAATGACTTCCCCTTTTTTGCTGGGTGACATTGTATATATATAAATGTGAGTATGTGTATAACAAAATCATAGAATTATTATAAGTATGTGTAGAAATATACAAATATTTACGAGTATATGTCATTTATAAATTATATTGTTTATCCTAACAATGATTTACTCACACTACAAAAGAATATACGAGTACAATCATACAATCTACATGCTGCATTTCTTACTTATTTATACAAATTTCAAATAGTAAATTCTCCTATGATGATGGGCTTGTTGACAAACAAATGTCACAAAAATTAAGCCACTTCAACTGCATTGGCTAATAATCTTGTGGTTAACCATAAGTAGAATTGTAAGTTTGTTGTTAGAATTGGAATGATAAATCTTAAGCAAACTTGTTGTCCCATTGTTGTCTTTAATTTAGTATAATTAAACTTAATTAATATGAAATATTAAATAACTAGTTGATTGTGTGGCGCCTAGGCGCCCGTTTATTTGGACTTCAACAAACAAATTTTTTTTTTCCATTTCAGAATTTTCCTGTATTTTATATATTTAAAAAAAATTAATTTTAATGTTTTTAAAATTTCTTAAAAGAAAAAAAAAATCGAAAACAGTTGTAGAAAATACAAAACAAAAACTTCGATTTTCAAATGAAGTTTTGTAAAAGGTCCTTTTATGTATACTTATTTTCGCATAAGGAGTTTTTAATATTATATGATTTTAAAAAAATATTTTATGTTGATTGAAACTCGGTAATTTTAGTCTTATTAAGATAAATTATAAATATGTATCTTTTTAATAATTTAATTTATGTTTTATAAATTTTTAAAATGCATCAAAATAAATAAACTTATTCAACTAAAAAAAGTTTTTAAACCTTTCGGACAAAACAAAAAAATACTACGGTTATAACGAACTTACTCTATAACGAACTAATTTGGCCGGTCCCGCCGTGTTCATTATAACCGAACTCCATTTGATTGTAGAAAAAATAGAATAGCATAGAAAAAAACGTTTTGGAGCAACGTTCCTAAAAGTTTCTTAAGGGTTGAAAAGTTAAAAAAAAGTCGTATTTTCATAATTCTTTTTTTAAGATACGAATAATGTTGGATTATTTATTTCATAAACACGTTATAGCATAACATTTGAAGAATCTTTGAAAAAATTTTCAATTAAAAATTATAATAAATAAGTCCATCATAACATCATAACTCGTTACCGGATCATGTGAAATAAAAAAGTCGAAATGCGTTAAAAAGGTGACATGTTTCCTGATGTACTGAGGAAGAGTTTTTTTAAATTTTCTTTTTTTTTCAGTATTTTGAAGTGAAAAACGATTTTTGCTATACAACAGAATGGAATTAAAAAAAAAAACTTCGTTGTTACCTGATGATTTATGTGTAGATAGAGTGTCTAAAATTTCAAAAGAATCGGTCAAGTAGATTTTGACTTATGATGTTCACGGACTTCGAACATTTGTTTGCCGGAAAATCGGTTTAAAGTTGTTTAAAAACTCCAAAAGAGATTTTTTGATTGAAATAATTTCGAATTTTTTTTAATCGAAAATTATCGACCGTTAACAGATGACGCAATAACATAATTTGAATACAACACTTTTGGAATTCAGTTGAATTCAATATCTTATAATTATACGGATAGCTGACCCGACGGTCTTCGTCCCGTCCAACATTTGGCGAAAATAGAATAAAATCAAGTATGAATTAAAAAAAGAATAGAACGATGATTGTAAACAATTAATGCTGCATGATATAAAACATTTTTTGTTTTCTGCCCCGGAACGTAAATGAATAGTGAGGATGGTTTCCCAACTCGGGAACACACAACATATAGCTTGCCGTGTGAAAAGCATGACATTTTCAGATTTATGGCGCACACTTCTAGGTACTGTCCTTCTGACTTGTTTATTGTCATCGTAAATGCAAGTTTCACTGGGAACTGAACACCTTTGCACTGGAACATCAATTGAAGTCAAGGGAATTCGCGGAATTAAGCATCTCCCTTGAACCACCCTTTCAAAATCCTTGACACTATCACATTACTCATTAATTTCGTTCCAACCAGTCGGTTTCCATTGTATAGTATCGGGACATAAGGACAACAGATTCAACTTTAATTCGAATTAGGAGATTCACCGTAAAGCAGCGTGCATAATGGCTCTAGTGGTAGAAGCAATTTGGCAATTTCCTTTCCGCCCACGGAACACAATCCAAGCGGTTCTTTCTCAAATTTAACTGCATTGCAATGCTCACAAACGACAGACATCTGGCCGAATTGAACCGATGTATGCGAACTGTATTGAATGTTGGGCTCATATCGAAAGGATGCATGCTCAATGTTCACCTGAATAATTTGTTGTAGCCTACGTTGTCGTTCAAAAAGCGCACATTGTGATCTGGCTTCATCACTTTGCCGAGCACGAACTTCTCTCCTGCTCAATCATTGTTGCTCATTGTGTGTTTCGTTGATCTCTTCTCACTGTCGCGCACGATTTCCACCATTCTGGTCGAACTGATTCCCTTCCAATAGCACATTCCTCTTCCGTTCGATCTGTTGCGACATTTCGGTGCTGCTCTGCATCTTGAGAATATGCCGGCCAATGTTACCATGCACTCCTCTTGGCATCGTAATAACAATGATAAAATTATCCGAAAGTCAAAAAGAATATATATTTTTAAAGAAACAGTTATCCCATAATAGACCAATTTTTTTAAATTAATGCTCTTATGTAAGCTTAAATTTAACTATATTATTTTAAGATCCAACTTTGCTATTAAATTATGTGGTGGAAGACCTGGCAAATGAAGTAAACTAAAAAGTCTTTTGATAAATTCACTTCTTCATCTTATACTATTACAATTAACTACAATTACTTGAATGAAAATTGCAGAAATTTCAATTTTTGTTATGCTGCTGAAATTGCCATTTCTCTTAAACATTTTCCTTCAAAACGATCCCATATATTAAAGTTCAATAATTACTTTTATGGAAGTAACCGCCCAAATTTTACACTCACACTAATAACTCACACTATTAACCCATGAACTCACACAAATTATTTTCACTTTCCCGTTCATATTATTTAAGATGCTTTTATTATTTTGAAAGTTTATTTCATACGGTAGGTGACATGCCCACTTGTCCAATCCCGCCCATTTTCGCCAGGGCTAATCACAGAAATAACAGATGAACTCACACAAACTTGCAAAGCTCTCCCTATCATTATACTCGGTATATGTACATAATATTTAATCAATACTTTGTAGGGGATGTACCCCGCCCACTTATCCGATCCAGCCTATTTTCGTCAGGTGTACTTACACTACTAACAAATGACGTCACAGAAAGTATCAAAGCTCTCCCTGTCATGATATTGAGTCTGATATTGAGTGATTATTTTTTTTTTTTGTAGTTGCCACGCCCACTGTTCCGATAACGCTAATTTTTACAACGGCTACTCACAGCAACTCACAGCAATAATAGATGCCCTCATACAAAGTTGCAAAGCTCTCCATAAAACAGTACTCAATATATGATATTAAAAATTAATTTTGTATGGGAGGTACCACGCCTACCTATCCGATACTGACCATTTTCGCTATGTCTATCCATATTAATAATAGATTGCCTCATACAAATTTACAAAGCTCTCCCTCTCATAGTACTCGATATATATGATGTTAAAATGGAATAACCGCGTACAGCGCCATCTGTTGAGATTTTTTGTACTTTTTTTTTCTCCTAAACCTTCGCGTGGCAGTTACAAACAAACTCACAAAAAAAAGTATCCCTTTTGGTCCTGTAGTTTTCAAGTTTTAAACGGACGAACAAACCACGATTCATTTTTATATATATAAAAAATACCGTATGAGGCCGGTCGCTGGAAATGCTATATCTTCTTAAGTTTTGCTCTGATTTACTTAAAATTTTGATACAACACTCTTAACATGTTGTGCTTTCTGAAAGATAAATGCAAAAAAAAGGTTTTAAAACATACCACCCCTTAAGGAAGTGCACACAACCAATACACCTACACAAAAAAGAAAAAAATATTTCATATTTCATCATACATGTAAACTGAAAAAAGAGAACTAAATTTTTTGCAAAGTTATCTATAAATCCAAAAATAAATATAAGGGCGTATTAGTTTTAGTTCAAAAAAAAAAAAAAAAACTAATTATTCCAAATCGCCTTTAATTCTTCCATGATAATTTCAATAAATTATTCAAATTTAAATCTTAAATATACCTATTTACGTAATTTATGTTTGTCAAAATTTCTTGAAAGCAAATAATGCAAAAATTAATATTATGAGTGAAAAAAGAATATTTTCCCACCTCTCTTCTGAAATTGCAATGTAATTTAATTATGCAAAGTTAGAATAATTTAAATTTTAAACTTAATATTGCACTATTTTTCAAGTGCTTTTCAATATAGAGCTTTAAACGAAATCACACGTTGGACAACAACAAAGTCCACATTGAAGATCTCTTTTTTCTCAAACATTTATCAAAAAAAGCATACTCTTTGTTAAGTGCTGGCCTTCAGAGAACCTGAGCGAAAGCACTCTTAACAATACAAAAGAATTTTGAGATGAAAAACAAAACAGACAAACGGAAAAGTTTAGTTTGATAAAGGAAGTATGTATGTACGCATATCAGACGACGTAAAATGAGAACAATAAAAATGTTTAAATTTTCATTCATTACTTTTTTTTGTCGAATTTTTTCATTGACTAACAAAGGGAATTTAAAAAAGAATTTGATAAGATATTAGTTTTTTGTGATGCATTTTTTGCGTTCAACTTATTCCATATGTAACACGAAATCTGTATATGTATTGCTATTGTCGTTAGCAGTGCTGCCAATTTTGACAACTTATTGTAATTTCGACGATTTTTCAATTTGTTAAAATTATTTGTTAAATTTGTTAAAATGAAGATTGAAGAATTAAAATTTTCAGTATTATAAAAATTACGATTTCAAGGGTTAACAATTAATGGGTTGTTTATCGAAAATTTATAGTTTTTGTTCAGTGTTCAGGGTTAAGTCGTCTCAAAACGGAAATACCTTGAATAGCATCTGCATTTAAGATTTAAATTTTAATTACGGCGATACTTTAAACCAATATTACATGTTTCAGCTATAGATACAAATTAATAAAATTATTTAGTTGATTGCTGTGTTAAATTTTTTTCGTTGAAATTTCATCATTAATACATTTTTATATATAGAAATGCTGTAATAATATTCGTAATATGAATGATATAAATAAATTTTATTGCTTCCTTTTGTAATACTTTTTCGAGTTTTATAAGCGGTAAAATTTTCTTGACAATTTCTTGTTTTAAAAATGACAATTTTGGCGATTTAGTTTCCAAAATTGTAGATTTTAAGAACATTTTATTAGCAGCACTGGTCGGTAACAAAGAAGAGAGAAAATTGTGTGTGGGTTTGTATAAAATAAGAAAGATTAAATTTTGTTTGTGTATTTCCCATAGTTTTGTAGGGAGTGCTATGTGTGTGTGTTATTTCAGCGTTACAGAATCAGTCAGTCAGTCAGTGAGTCAGGGATCAGCGTAAATATATATAAGAAGATATTAAGTAAAATTTACAAAAAAAAAACGTTTGCTCCATAGCGGTTTGCCTTCCGAATTTTTTCGGCATTTCCTTCATTAGCCTCTGAATACGACTTGTATTTATGTTTTTGAGCTCTTTTTTAATTTTGAAATGAGACAATCACCATTTTTTACACGGTATCCGTTTTTATAGACGTTTCTCTTGTCCAAAATTGTCCAAAAAGTTTCAACCGGTCGAAGTTGGGAAACATTTGGGGGATTGTTTTCTTTTTTTACGTATTCAATATTGCGAATATTTAAATTCATCAGTGTTATTTTAGCATAGTGTGACGATGCTAAAGCAGGCCAAAAAATAGTTTTATCATTTTTGTGATATTTATCAATAAATTTCTGAGCTTGAGCATTAACTGCCAGTCCTCCTTTTAAAAACAAAGGTTCGCTTGTAAAACGTTCACCAATTGCTAACCATAAAACCTTTACTGAAAATTAGACTTATATATATATATTTTGATTTTTCGGGTGCATCATGACTGGAAGACTCAAAGTAGCATTTTGCCTGCTATTCGTTGCCTTCGGCATCCATCACACATACATAATTTGTTGAAAAAGAGTTTTGGGAAAGATTTCTTTATGTGGTTTAGATGATTTTTTTTTTTTTTTGTTTTTCGGTTGTAAATGGAGCAACTTTTTTTTGAACACCCATTTCTTCTAAATATATCTTTATGGTTAATTTATTACACATATATTTTTCCCCCAACTGACGAAAAGATTTAGTGTGTCCGGACAATGCATCAGCCTTCAATCTGGCTCGTACTTTAGAATCTTGTAGACTGCATTTTTTCCCCATCCGCGTTTTCTTTCCACTGTTTTATTCTTTAGAAATGAGTTTATTGCATTATATATGAACTGTTTTTAAATGCCATCTCTTTAAAATTTTCACCATTTTTATTTTTTTTTTTTTTTTGATTTTCTTCACTCCAACTCATTGAGTGACATATTGAAACTAAATTTTTTGTGATCCACGCGTTTTCTATATTTTTATAAACTAGTAAAGATTGCCGTTATTTTTGAATAATTTGTTTTCTTTGTTTACATCATCTGTTCTTTTTTATTTACTATCAAATTTGTTCGAACTTTAATAGCCATACGTTATTGCTATTTCTTTACTCAAACGCTGAAGTCAAACGAGTGTCAAGTGCAATGAAGTTCTTATAATTCCTGAATTCATATTTCCGTTAATTTTTTTTTGGTACAAATTAAATATGGACTAAAAATGTTTTGCTAATTATAACATTTCTTAAAATGTTTCTACTAAAATTAATTCACTTTAAAATTATAAAAAAGAAACAAAAGTTTTGTATAAGAACAATACTATGGCCTGGACATGAGAAAGAAAATGATTCCTTTTTATTTGAAAATAAACAGTTGTAATAAAAAAGTTGGCATTGATATCAGTAGCGCGATTCAGTAACTTCTTTAAACGATAATCGAATCGTTAAAAAAAGAAAACAACAAAATTATCGATTTTGGTATTCAGTGAAATTTTTAAACGATATTCGCTATTGTTAAAGTCAGCTGTTGTTGTTATCTAAACGACAACAATTTTTGTGTTGTTTATTCAATCGTTAAAAAGTTAAATTTTTAGGTTGAAATGTCGTCATACATAAATAAAATAATTGGGCAATTCACAACAGGTGTTGTATCGTTGTATCTGTTGTATCGTGTATTACTTTACAATAGTGTAAAATTGTTATTGGTAATTTGCATTGAAAAATGTGATACAGCGATACAACTTCATTTGCTATGTTTAGACAATGTTGTATATTGTATTATAACATATCAGTCCCAAGTGAATGCCAGTTTTTATGAAGAAGAAAAAACAAATACATATAATTTTAAAAGCATAAATAATTATCAAATAAAAAATGGCAAATAATGCAAATAACGATAGGTTTATTTATATAAAAATTAATGTTTATATTTTTAGAATATATTTCAGTCTCAACCAAAACATTTAAAATTTTTTTTGTATTCTAAATTAAAATGGAAGAGGTACGTAACTAAAACTCCAGGGTATATCTTATGACCAGAAAGCAAACATCGACACGTGCTTTCTCTTGTACGAATTAACAGAAGTGACGAAGCGACTTTTCCTCGTTGGGTCGATAATTACTAAAGAAAACGTTTTACATTATGAAAATACGACTGACTGTTCACAACAAATGATTGTATTGTATATTTTAATACAAAATACAACATACAACACCTGTTGTGAATTGCCCAAATGAAAATATTTTGCTTTTATTATAAAAACTGTTTATATAAATAAAAAAAATTAAATAGCATATTCAATTCATTATTTTATATTAAAATAAATAAACAAAAATATTAATAAAAAACAAAGATATTAAACATAAACATAAAATCATCCTGACAAACACGAAGTGATTTGTTTATTATTTCTATTCTTTGTTTTTCGCTTATTTTGACAGAATTGCCACTCGTTTACAATTTAAATAAAGAGAAAAATAGATTTGTCGACTATCGTTAAGGTGTAGTTAGTGAATCAGTTAATCGTTAGTGCAAACAACAATAGCTGTGGATATATCTTGCGATTGTCGGATCGTTAAAATTTACAGAACCGCACTACAGATTAAACTCATTCCACCCTAACGTATGAGTGTTGCTTTTTTTTATATTACTCATACTCTTTGATTTTTCTGATGAGGTGAGTTTATTTATTAAAAATCATAACATTAAAATAGATAATGATGTATATGACGTTTTTCATATACTCTACAAATGGGTTGTGAAAAATTTTAAGTCATAGTCTTCATAGAAAGCTGCCTCCCAATATTTTCTCAAATCTATCTAAAGCCATGCAAATATGATAAATTGGTTTGTTAAGGTTTTACGATCATCTAAGTGGCCTCACTGTCTATTAATGGTCTCTCCAGGTACAATTGGGATCTGAACAGTTTGTTGACCTGACACCTTTTTCCTATAAAAGTACCCTTCCTTAAAAAAGAACCTTTTCCTAAAAAATTACTTTCTCATCAATATATTTTTTTCTTAAAAAGCACCATTTTTAAAAATAACTATTCTTAAGAAATTACTTTCTTTTAAAAAAAATACCTTTTCTTAAAAAAATACCTTAACTGGACTAAGTGATTTTGTTTAGGAGTGCCTTTTTTAAAAAAGTACCTTTTCTGAAAAAACACCTTTTGTTAAAAAAGTACAGTTTCTTAAAATAGTACATTTTCTTAAAAAAGTAGTTATTAAAATAGTATTTAACCAAGTACCTTTTCTTAAAAAGTACCTTTTCTCAAAAAAGTATCTTTTCTTAAGTAAGTACCTTTTCATAAAAAACAGTACCTTATCTTAAAACGCAATTTTATTAAAAAAAGTACTCTTTTTAAAAGTTTCTTTTGTAAAAAGGTACCTTAAAAAGTATATTTTCTTAAAACAGTACAGTTTCTTAAAATAGTACATTTTCTTAAAAAAGTACCTATTAAAAAGTCCCTTTTATTGAACAAGTACCTTTTCTTAAAAAATTACGTTTTCTTGAAAAGTGCCTGTTCTTAAAAAAAGTATATGTTCTTAAAAAAGTATATTTTTTAAAAAAAAAGACCTTCTCTTAAAAAAAGTACCTTTTCTTAAAAAGCACCTAATCTTAAAAAAGTACAGTTTCTTAAAATAGTACATTTTCTTAAAAAAGTAGTTATTAAAATTGTAGTTAAACAAGTACCTTTTCTCAAAAAAGTGACTTTTCTCAAAAAAGTATCTTTTCTTAAATAAGAACCTTTTCTTAAAAACAAGTTCATTAAAAAAAATACCTGTTCTTAAAAAGTTCATTTTCGTAAAAAAAATTCCTTTTCTTTAAAAAGTACCTTTTCTCAAAAGAGTACCTTTTCTTAAAAAACAGGACCTTATCTTAAAACGCAATTTTATTAAAAAAGTACCTTTTTTAAAAAGTTACTTTTGTAAAAAATGTACCTTAAAAAGTATATTTTCTTAAAACAGTACAGTTTCTTAAAATAGTAAATTTTCTTAAAAAAGTACCTATTAAAAAAGTCCTTTTTATTGAACAAGTACCTTTTCTTAAAAAATTACGTTTTCTTAAACAGTAACTTTTCTTCAAAAAAAAAAGTACATGTTCTTAAAAAAGTACATTTTCTTAAAAAAGTAAATTTTCTTTAAAAAGCATCTGCTCTTAAAAAAGGTCATTTTCTTAAAAACTACCTTTTCTGAAAAAAATACCTTTTCTTAAAAAAGTACCTTTAAAAAAGTTCCTTTTTAAAAAGCTCCCTTTGTAAAAAAGGTACCTTAAAAGGTATATTTTCTTAAAACAGTACAGTTTCTTAAAATAGTACATTTTCTTAAAAAAGTACCTATTAAAAGTCCCTTCTATTGAACAAGTACCTTTTCTTAAAAAATTACGTTTTTTTAAAAAGTACCTGTTCTTAAAAAAAAGCATATGTTCTAAAAAAAGTACATTTTCTTAAAAAAGTAAATTTTCTTTAAAAAGTACTTTTTCCTTAAAAACCATCTGCTCTTAAAAAAGTATATTTTCTTAAAAAATGACCTTCTCTTAAAAAAAGTACCGTTTCTTAAAAAGCACCTAATCTTAAAAAAGTACAGTTTCTTAAAATAGTACATTTTCTTAAAAAAGTAGTTATTAAAATTGTAGTCAAACAAGTACCTTTTATTAAAAAGTACCTTTTCTCAAAAAAGTATCTTTTCTTAAATAAGTACCTTTTCTTAAAAGCAAGTTAATTTAAAAAAAAATACCTGTTCTTAAAAAGTTAATTTTCTTAAAAAAGTACCTTTTCTTTAAAAAGTACCTTTTCTCAAAAGAGTACATTTTCTTAAAAAAGAGGACTTTATCTTAAAACGCTATTTTATTAAAAAAAGTACCTTTTTAAAAAGTTCCTTTTGTAAAAAACGTACCTTAAAAAGTCTATATTCTTAGAACAGTACAGTTTCTTCAAATAGTACATTTTCTTAAAAAATTACATATTAAAAAGTCCCTTTTATTGAACAAGTACCTTTTCTTAAAAAATTACGTTTTCTTATAAAGTACCTTTTCTTAAAAAAAAAGTACATGTTCTTAAAAAAGAACATTTTCTTAAACATATAAATTTTCTTTAAAAAGCATCTGCTCTTAAAAAATTATATTTTCTTAAAAAACGACCTTTTCTGAAAAAAATACCTTTTCTTAAAAAAGTACCTTTAAAAAAGTTCCTTAAAAAGTTCCTTTTGTAAAAAATGTACCTTAAAAAGTATATTTTCTTAAAGCAGTACAGTTTATTAAAACATTAAATTTTCTTAAAAAAGTACCTATAAATAAGTCCCATTTAGTACCTTTTCTTAAAAAATTAAGTTTTCTTAAAAAGTACCTGTTCTTAAAAAAAAGTACATGTTCTTAAAAAAGTACATTTTCTTAAAAAAGTAAATTTTCTTTAAAAAGTACTTTTTCCTTAAAAAGCATCTGCTCTTAAAAAAGTACATTTTCTTAAAAAATGACCTTCTCTTAAAAAAGTACCTTTTCTTAAAAAGCACCTAATCTTAAAAAAGTACAGTTTCTTAAAATAGTACATTTTCTTAAAAAAGTAGTTATTAAAATTGTAGTTAAACAAGTACCTTTTCTTAAAAAAATACCTTTTCTCAAAAAAGTATATTTTCTTAAATAAGTACCTTTTCTTAAAAGCAAGTTCATTTAAGAAAAATACCTGTTCTTAAAAAGTTTATTTTCTTAAAAAAGTAAATTTTCTTTAAAAAGTGCCTTTTCTCAAAAGAGTACCTTTTCTTAAAAAACAGGACCTTATCTTAAAACGAATTTTATTAAAAAAAGTACCTTTTTAAAAAGTAACTTTTTTAAAAAGTTCCTTTTGTAAAATTTGTACCTAAAAAGTATATTTTCTTAAAATAGTACAGTTTCTTAAAATAGTAAATTTTCTTCAAATACCTGTTAAGAAAGTCCCTTTTATTGAACAAGTACCTTTTCTTAAATAATTACGTTTTCTTAAAAAGTACCTTTTCTTTAAAAAAAAAAGTACATGTTCTTAAAAAAGGTCATTTTCTTAAACAAGTAAGTTTTCTTTAAAAAGTACTTTTTCTTTATAAGGCATCCGCTCTTAAAAAAGTATATGAATATTAAAGTACCTTTTCTTAAAAAGTACCTAATCTTAAAAATTACAGTTTCTTAAAATAGTACATTTTCTTAAAAAAGTAGTTATTAAAATAGTAGTTAAACAAGAACCTTTTCTTAAAAAAGTACCTTTTCTCAAAAAGTACCTTTTCTCAAAAAAGTACCTTTTCTTAAATAAGTACCTTTTCTAAAAAAAAAAAGTTCTTTAAACAAATAATTTTGTTAAAAAATTACCTTTTCATTTAAAAAGTAAATTTTCTTAAAAAGTAATTTTCTTTAAAAAGTAAATCTTCTTTAAAAAGTAACTTTTTTTAAAGAAGTACCATTTCTTAAAGAAGTAAATTTTCTTGCAAAAGTGTCTTTTGCTAAAAAAAAAAAACGTACTTCCTTCAAAAAATTAATTTTCTTAAAACAAACGAAAAATTTTCCTAAAACCGACCATTTATTAAAAAATTCACCTTTCCTTACATAGGAAATTTTTGTAAAAAAAAGTACATTTACTTATAAAAGAACATTTTTTAAAAAAATTAATTTTCTTAAAAATTTACCTTTTCTCAAAAAAATACATTTTCTTAAAAAGTTCAAAAAAGTTCCATTTATTAAAAGTATCTTTTACCTTTTCTTAAAAATCTAAAATTTCTTAAAAAAGTACCTTTTCTAAAAAAAAAGATTTTTCTTGAAAAAAGTGCCTTTTCCTAAAAAGTTTTTTTCTCGTAAAAAAATACATTTTCCAAAAAAGGGCCGTTTTTAAAGAGGACTTTTCGTTTCAATGGTACGTGGTAGAGCAGAAGAAAACATATACATATTTCAAAAATTCTTAATCGGACTGGTTTCTGGCATTTCAGCCTTCATCAGCGATTTATTGAACATTGTGATAATTGTTATGTTATAATTGAATAGATTCTCTCTATATGAAATTTTTCTACTGAGGGCGGCCGTGAGGTTTGAACCTACGTCTATCTAACATACACTCGTACTTGCCCTTTTTGGCCAGCGCTTTAACACCCTCACCTAAAGTCAGGCCTACAAGCAGTGTGGTTAGAATCAGTTTTCATACCATACAGCTTTTACTTCGTATTAATTTCAGAAGATACAACTCTGTCCAAACAAACAATCGTTATTTTTGAATTTTTTAATATTTTTGCATTTATACTTCTAATTTCCGCTATTCTCAGTTTCGAAAAATACTTTTCTTAAAAAAGTAACTTTTAAAAAAAAGTACAATTGGGATCTGAATATTTTGTTGACCTGACACCTTTTTACGGAATAAGCCGATTATGCCTTTACCATTTGTTATTTTTAGACCATATAGCACTATGTAATCAGTGCTGTTGTTTGTAACTACCAAAATAATTTCATCTAGACCCATCTTTTATAATACGGATCACTTTCTGAGTCGATTTAGCGATTTGATGAAATTTAGTATATAAGCTTCTCTTGGCCGTAGGATTAACGCTACTGAAATTGGTAAAATCGGTTCATATGCCGACCTAGTCCCAATACAAAGGACTTCAATGAGATTGATTTAAATTGCCATAATATCCAAATTACCATAAAGATCTCGGTAAAATTTGGCTAGAAAAATTCTTAGTCATAGCATCAATATAAAGTTGATTCCCGAATTTCACTTAAATCTATTAAAAACCAAAAATATTGTACAGATTTTTCCGAAATTTGGTTTGCATATATTTTTGTGAAAAAAAAAATAGGTGACCCTACCAAATATGGTGAGGATCGGTCCATTTTCCGACCAGGTCCCCATATAAATATAGCATCATATACGAAGGCAAACAAATTAATAACGATGAGCCACACAAATTTGGTTTATGCTTATTTTCTATATCTAATTAGTTGGACCTAAGAGATAGGGTCTCTAAACGCATGGTTTAGGGTATCGTATAATAATTTGCTTACTTGTTTTGTTTGTATATTTAATTAATTCAGTAATAAAAAAAAAATTATTTCAAAAGTAATCCAGTACTCACAATTCGTTTTGAGTACTTTATTGGATTCAACAAAGGATTTTTAAGCGTACTTTCCATCCCATAAGGAAGGATGTCAAACATATTGATGGCATTTTATGTATGTAACCAAAATCACGTGGCTGATGGCGACACGGCTCTTTAAAAGCAATGAATTTAATTTTTGTTTTTTTTTTTTTTTTTTTATTCCTTTTTCAATTTACATACATTAACGCACACTAAGTGAGTAAAGGTGTGAGAGCGTACATGTGTTTGTGCGTATTTTGGAGTAAGAGGTTAAAACTGTTAAACAGATAATAAGCATTTTGTTATAACATATGGCCATGTAAACCAATACATTAACAACAACAAAATAACGGCCGTTAACTATAAAGCAGGCATACAACACATTTGTGTATGTATGTGTGAATACGCATAACAAACGACAGTTATATGTATGTATGTATAAATGAAACGACAGATGAACTCATATAAAGCAGGGAATTTCAACCAGTTGATGGAGATGATGTGTACATTAATAATTGTATGTATATGGACGCACATTAGAGTCACATTTATTTAAATGTATAATTTTCATTCGAAATCGGTTCAATTGAGAGATTATTAATTGTAGATGAGATTATTAATGGTCTCAGATAATAAGGTCAATCATCAAGTTGTGTGGAGAGATATCAAACTTCATATTGGATGTAATTATTATACGGGGGCAAGTTAAGCAAATTATCCATTAACTTATTTCGTAAGAAGACCATTTAAGGGCCATTATTACAACTTCCCTTTAAAGTTAATGTTAGTTAAAGGTAACTTTAGCTAAAGTGAGCAATAAAGTTACCTTTAACTTCTTTTCATTATTACAACTTCCCAGTAAAATAAAATTAATATTTTTGATATTGTGGCAACACCAAAGGAAACACCGATTACTTTTGACCAAATGAATTGCTTTATAAAATACGTAGTGGCAACGTTCCTTTATTTGTTCGCAAGCAAACAATAGAATTAAAACTAAAAACCTTTATTATAAGTTACATAATTGTTGTAAATGTGTAATAAAACTTTTTAAAAAATATACAAACATACATTTAAGTATATGCAAATAAATTTATTTCCAAAACTAAATTGGTGAAAATTTCTTCTTCATAGATGAGAAAATGTGGCAACATTAAATACATAAACCTCACGTTAAAAGTTAAAGGCAACAATATCTTCCCTTTAGCTTATCGGTCACTTTTAGCTTAAAGTATAGTTGTAATAACGAAAAACTAATAATCTGGCCGATAACATCATAACTTTAGCTATTGGCAAGTTGTAGTAATGGCCCTAAGTGTTCTAAAACATTCAGATATTTTTGAGTGCAATGAAAATTAAATACTTATCGAAAGATTGTTTTATATGGGGACTACGGCAGAAACCTTTTCCTTAAAATAGTGAATATTCTTAAAAAGGAACCATTTATTAAAAAGTGCCTTTTTCTAAAAAAAAAAAAAAAAAAATTCATCTTAAAAAATTTACGTTTCTGCAAAAAGTGGCTTTTCTAAGAAATGGGCAGTTTCTTCAAAAACGGCCTTTATTTAAAACAGTGTCTTTTCTTAAAAAAGTGTCCCACCTTTTCCCAAAAAGTACCTTTTACTTAAAGAAGGCCTCTTTCTTAAAAAGTACATATTCTGAAAATAAGTACCAATTCTTAGAAAAGTACTTTCTCTTTAAAACAATATCTCTCCTTACAAATTAAGGGTTAAGAAAAAGTACATTTTCCTCAAATGGGCCATTTAAAAAAAAAACCCCTTTACCTTTTCCTAAAACAACCATATTTAAAAAGTGTTTTTTTCTTAAAAAAGTATCTTTTCTTAAAAAAGCTCTTTCTCTTAAAAAAAAATAGCTTCTCTCAAGCAAGTGCTTTTTCTTAAAGGGTTCATTTACTTAAAAATTACCTTTTCATTAAAAATCCCCTTTTCTTAAAAAAGGTCTTTTTCCTAAAAAGTTGCTCATCAGAAAATATGCCTCTTATTAAAAAAAATCTTTTCTTGAAAATGACCATTTCTTAAAAATATAACTATTCTTAAAAATTTACTTTCTGTTACAAAAAATACCCTTGATTTTCTTTAATTTCCTTTTCTAAAAACGAACCTTTTCCTAAAAACGTACTTTTAAAAAAAGTAACTTCTTTAAAAAATACATTTTCTTAAAAAGTAAATAAGTACCTTATTTTAAGAAGTGTCTTTTGTAAAAAAAAGTACCTTTTCTTAAAAAAATAAACTTTCTTAAAAAAGTAGATTTTCTTAAAAAAGTACCTTTTATTAAACAATACTTTTTCTTAGAAAAGTACCTTTCTTAACATAGTACAGTTTCATAAAAAAGTGCCTATTAAAAAGTTTCTCTTATAAAACAAGGACCTTTTTTTAAAAAAGTACCTTTCGTGAAAAAAGAGAACTTTTTCTTAAATAAATACCTTTTCTTCGAAAAGCACCTTTTCTTAAAAACTAGATTTTCTTTAAAATGTGGCTTTCTTTAAAAAGTACATTATCTTAAAACAGTAACTTTTCTTAAAAAAGTGCATTTTCTAAAAAAAATTACATTTTCTTAAAAAGTACATTTTCTTAAAAAAAATACATTTTCTTAAAAAAGTACATTTTCTTAAAAAAATACAATTTCTTTAAAAAGTACCTTTTCTTAAAAAATATCTTTTCATAAAAAAAAATTTCTTAAAAAAGGTACGTTTTCTTAAAGGTACTTTATGTTAAAAAAAATGCCTTATCTTAAAACGCAATTTTCTTAAAAACGTAAAAAAAAATTCTTAAAAAAGGTACGTTTTCTTAAAGGTACTTTGTCTTAAAAAAATGCCTTATCTTAAAACGCAATTTTCTTAAAAAAGTGTCTTTCGTAAAAAGTTACCTTTTCTTGAAAAAGTTTCTTTTCTTAAAAAGTACCTTTTCTTAATATATTACATTTTCTTAAAATATTACATTTTCTTAAATGAGTACCTATTTAAAAAGTCTCTTTTATTGAACAAGTAACTTATTTTAAAAAATTACCTTTCTCACAAAAAGTACCTTTCTTAAAAAGTACCTATTTTTAAAAAAGTACATTTTCTTTAAAAAGTACCTTTTCTTTAAAAAGTATCTGATCTTAAAAAATTACATTTTCTTAAAAAATTACCTACTCTTAAATAGTACACTTTCTTAAAACAGTAAACTTTCTGAAAAAAGTCAGTTTCATAAAATAGTACCTATTAGAATAGTTCCTTTTATTAAACAAGAACGTTTTCTCAAAAAAGTACTTTTCGTAAAGAAGTACCTTTTCTTAAATAAAGTTCGTTTAAAAAAAACATACCTGTTTTTAAAAAATTTCATTTTCTTAAAGAAGTACCTTTTCTTTAAAAAGTAAAATTTTTTTAAAAAAGTAACTTTTTTAAAAAAGTACCATTCCTTAAAGAAGTACATTTTCTCACAAAATTGTCTTCCTAAAAAAGTACTTTCTTAAAAAAATAAATTTTCTTAAAAAAACAAATTTTCCAAAAAAGGACTATCTACTTACAAAAGCAAATTTTCTTACATAGGACCTTTTCGCAAAAAATACCTTTTTTAAAAAAGTTAATTTTCTTAAAAAAAAAATATATACATTTTCTTAAAAAAAAAAAAAAAGTACATATTCTCAAAAAAATTCCTTTTATTAAAAAGTACGTTTTCTTAAAAATGTAAAGTTTCTTAAAAAGGTACCTTTTCTAAAGGATTTTCTCTTGAAAAATTAGCTTTTTTAAAAAAATCCTTTTTTTAAACAAGTACCTTTTCTTAGAAAAATACGTTTTCTTAAAAATTACCTATTCCTAAAAAAGTACTTTTTCTTACAAAAGTATCTTTTCTTAAAAAAGTACCTCTTTTAAAAAAGCAGCTTTTCTTAAAAATATATTTTCTTTGAAAACTACCATTTCCTCAGTAAGTACCTTTTCTTAAAAAATGCCTTTCCTTAAAACAGTACAGTTTTTTAAAAAAAAGTACCTATTAAAAAGTTATTTTTATTATATAAGTACCTTTTCTTAAAAAAGTGTCTTTTATTAAAAATTACCTTTTCTTATAAAAGAACATTTTCTCTAAAAAGTACCTTTTCTTAAATAAGTCCTTTTCTTAAAAAAGTAAATTTTTTGGAAGAAGTATCTTTTCCTAAAAAAATACATTTTTAAAAAAATACTTTTCTTAAACAAGTACCTTTTCTTAAGTGTATAAAAAATACTTATTCTTTAACAAGTAAATTTTCTCTAAAAAGTAAAATTTTAAAAGAAGTACCTTTTCTTAAAGAATACATTTTCTTAAAAAGTGTAATTTCCTAAAGAAAAGGTAATTTCGTAAAAAAATGAATTCTCTTTAAAAAAAAATAATTTTTCCTAAAAAGGACTATTTAATAAAAAAGTACCTTTCCTTAAAAAATTAATTTTTTCTTAAAAACTCCTTTTCTTAAAACAAATTTTCGTTAAAAAAAAATACGTTATCGTAAAAATGAACCTATTCTTAAAAAAGTTCCATTCATTAAAAACTACATTTTCTTAAAAATTTAGTTTCTTATAAAAAGGTACTTTTTCAAAAAAAAATCCTTTTTAAAAAAGTTCCTTTTCTCAAAAAAGTAACTTCTAAAAAAGTACCTGTGTCTAAAAAAAAGTACTTTCCCTTAATAATATACATTTTCCATTTATTAAAAAATTAACTTTTTCTTAAAAAAGTACGTTTTCTTAAAAAAGTACCATTTCTCAAAAAAAGGACATTTTCTTAAAAAAGTAAATTTTCTTGAAAAATACCTTTGCTAAAAAAAGTAAATTTTCTGAAAAAGTACCCTTTCTTAAAAAAGTACCTTTTTCAATTCAAATCATTTCAATTCAATTCAATAACATATTCGATGATATTGTTGTTTACAATTTCTCTTTAAGTTATATATAAATATTAGAAGTATGTATTCTACTTTTTCTTTTGAAAAATTATTAGCGAATTTTAACATTTAATGTATACACTTATAATAATCTTGGAGGCAAAATTTGAAAAAACCTATTTAAATAAAGTTTTAATAAAAATAACTTACTAGCTACCTAATCCACTTACTAGCCACCTACGATAAAGACAATTCGTTAATATGAGAATGTGCAGAATCAGAGCATTTGGAGTAAAAATTTTTACTAAGTCTATTTAGTTTAGACGTAACAAGTTCTAAATTGGAAATAGAGTGAAGCCTAAATGTCGAAAAGAACCAAGGAACATTAAATATTAGTTTCAGTAATTTGTTTTGTGCAACCTGAAGTTTTTCAATATTACAAACTGCACTTTTTTGCCCACATAGGAGTTCCGTAAAATATTACAGCCTGAAAAATCAGTTTAAAAATAAGCATTTTGTTGCATATGCTACGACTTGAGTTTTTGTTAATAAAGGGATAGAGTATGCATGTGAGAGTATTTTCTTTGTTTATAATATAATGTATATGGTCATTGAATTTCATTTTTGGCAACGCATTGAACTTCTATGTAAAAAGTACCTTTTCTTAAAAAAAAACGTACATTTTTTAACACAGTAACTTTTCTTAAAAAAGTACCTTGCTATGAGCTAAAAAAAAAAAAATCATGTGAGCCCGATCGCAGGGGAGATGTGTAAACATCTACACCCGTATTCATAAAAATTAAAGTGTACTTCAAGTAGACTTTATTGTCTGTTTTTCATACAAAATTTGTTGATAAAGTCTACTTGAAGTACACTTTAATTTTTATGAATACGGGTGCTAATAATTAAAGATTTTTTTATAGCACTTTCTTAAAATCAAACAGAAAGCGTATCACTTATTATTATTATTTATTATTTTATCCGGTTAATTTTTAATTTTTCGTTTTTTATTTTTAATTTTTCGTTTTTCATTTTTCGTTTTTCATTTTTCATTTTTCATTTAAAAAAAATTTTTTTTTTAATTTTTCATTTTTTATTTTTCATTTTTTATTTTAAATTTTTCATTTTTTAATTTTAATTTTTCATTTTTTATTTTTCATTTTTCATTTTTTATTTTTCATTTTTTATTTTTCATTTTTGATTTTTCGTTTTTATACCCTATACCACGATTTGGTTTGGTATAATGACTTTGTGCTGCTGTTTGTAACTACCAAAGATATTTGATCTAGACCCATCTTTTATTATACCGATCGAATCAGAATCACTAACTGATTCGATTTAACGATGTCCGTCCGTCCGTCCGTCTGTGTGTCCCTGTAAACCTTGTAATCAAACTGCAGATCGCAAATATGAATATATTTCGATGAAATTTTGTATATAAGTATATATAGGATGAACGCTATTGAAGTTGGTGAAAATTGGTCCATGTTCAGACCTAGCCCCCATACAAATGACCCCTATAAAATCAACATAAATTGCCATAAGATCCAATTTATCATATAAATTTTAGTCAAATTGGATTTGTATGTATTTATCCATTAATCAGTAGTCCAAAAATGATCCCTATTGGGCAACTCTTAGTCAAAAGCCCCATATAGAGCTGCTTCCCGATCTTCACTTAAATCTATCAAAAAACAAAAATATTGCGTTGCTTCTTTTCGAATTTTGTTTGTATATATTTTTGCAAAATACAAGAGACTTTACCAAACATGGTCAGGATCGGTCCATTTTTGGGCCTAGTCCCCATATAGATATAGCATCCGCTATGAACTTTTTCATATCTGCAACCAAAAAAAATTAATAAAAATCCCACTCAAATTTGGTTTATGCTTATTTTCTATAACCAGTTAGTTGGGCCTGAGAGATAGGGTCTCTAAACGCATAGTATAGGGTAGTATAGGGCTAGACCGACTATAATTTTCCTACTTTTTTTTTTTTTTTTATTTATTAACCAACAGTCAGGGGATGCCCCCTACAGATGCAGTGCATTGTGTTGATCTCAGGAAAATAGGTTATGGGAAGGAGCAAAAACGGAGTAGTGTTTGTGGATATTTGACTTAAATTTTACTAGATTATAACTGTCAGGAAAGACCTCTGCGGGGAGTTTATTCCACATACGTCTAGTTCGACTGATAAACGAATTCTCTCTGTAATGAGTTGTGCGGTCAACTGGACAATAAACTACAAACGGATGTGATCTACCAGAGAAGCGGGTAGAGCGAGCTGAAACTCGGGCATTTGGAATAAGTTCGCTAATCTCAGAAGAACATTTCCCATGGTAGTATCTATAGAACAGTGATACACAAACCACATTCCGACGATGTTCCAATGAGTCAATATAATTGGATACCCTACTGTCATTGATGAGCATCAACGCCCTCCTTTGCACACGGTCCAGTAGCTCCAAAATAGACTTTGAAGCTCCTGCCCATATATGGGAGTTGTATTCCATTTTCGGTCGGATGTAAGTGGTGTAGATTTTAAGGAGATCAGAAGGAGTGAAGTAATTTTTGCACCGTTTTAGAAAACCAAGACACTTGAATGCTTCTTTGGACACTTGAAAAACATGCTCGTTCCAACGAACATCACATTGAATTCTCATGCCTAGAACATCAAGAGTATCCGACTCCTCAATACCTATACCACCCATATATACAGATGACATTGTTGAATCCATGGCCCTATGGGTCAACATACAACATTGAGTCTTCAGCGCATTAAAATCAACCCTATTCGATTTACCCCACTCGGAGATTGTTAACAGGTGTTGATTGAGTGTTTCATTCATTGTCCGCCTCCAAGAGGCTTGGCCTACAATTAAAGGAAAATGAATGACAAATGCTGCTGTCATCTGTGAAAGAGTAAATAGAATTAAAAGTTTGACCAAGAAGGTCGTTCAGAAAGATAAGGAAAAGAGAAGGAGAAAGAACAGAACCTTGGGGTACCCCTGAATTAAGCTGAAACTCATTGGATGAGACCCCATCAATAACAACACGTATTGTTCGATCTCTGAGAAAACTCGATATAAATCGAGAGAAGTCATTACCGACCCCAAATGCAATAAGCTTAGATATCAGTGCACCGTGCCACAAACGATCGTTCATTTTGCATTTTTTATTTTTCATTTTTTATTTTTCATTTTTTATTTTTCATTTTTTTTTTTTCATTTTTCATATTTTTTTTTTTTCATTTTTAATTTTTCATTTTTCATTTTTAATATTTTTTTTTTTCATTTTTTGTTATTCATTTTTTATTTTTCATTTTTTTTTTTCATTTTTTATTTTTCAATTTTAATTTTTATTTTTTAATTTTTAATTTTTTATTTTTCATATTTTTTTTTTAATTTTTAATTTTTTATTTTTTTTTTTAATTTTTTATTTTTTTTTTTTTAATTTTTTATTTTTTTTTTTTTAATTTTTTATTTTTTTTTTTTAATTTTTTATTTTTTTTTTTTAATTTTTTATTTTTTTTTTTAATTTTTTATTTTTTTTTTTTTAATTTTTTATTTTTTTTTTAATTTTCAAACACGTTATCACAATATAATATTTTTTTCACCAATACAATCACATTTTGTCTTACGACTCACATGTTACGCTGTTTTCGAAATTTACCCCCCTGCGCGTATAGATGTTTACACATCAAAAAAGTAATTTTACAATACAGTTTAGAAATTTCCAATATAGATTAATATAATATAAATAAATGCCACCCCAATGTATGAATGTAGTAATAAATGTTTTGTTTGTTGGTAGGATCTTGTTTGCTGTTTTTGTCATATTTAACACAATAGTAACAATGTTGTATTACTAACAATAAAATATTGAATGTGTGATGGGCAATATGATGATGTAAATGTATGTATGAGTACGTATGCATGATAATTGTGTATGCCATAAATGTTTGTATTGAAGCGGAAACGGAAACCAGACAACAACATTAAATGCGAATATTTTACAAATACATCCATTTACACTTAAAAAAAAAGTTGTTGCAAATATAACTACAGGAAAAACGTAAACAAAAAATAAGTTGGACCACAAAGTTTTAGTTAAATTTCAGTATATTCAATAACAAAAGTGATTGAAGTAGCTACGCAGTCCTTTTATAATTTAACGGTTAATGCAAAAATTATTTTTTTGAAGCAGAGAAAACGTTCAAGAATGATTATTTTAGAACTTTTGTTGAAACAAGGTAATCAAAAAAAAAAAAAAATGAAATTAACATCATTAACTACCTGTTATACGATCGGTATAATTAAAGGTTGGAAAGTATTTTTGGAAGTAACAATCGTAATATCCCCTCCCTGACCTCCTAATAATAATGAACAGTTCAAATTTGGAGAAAAAAATCTACGTCACAACTCTATTTTTGCCCTAACAATTTTTTAAGTGTATATATGTACATTGTACAATGTATAAATTGTTATGAGCATTTGTTTGTTTTCGCCTCGCCTTTACTTAAGTATGTACATTGAGGACCGGCTATTGTGATACATTGAAATATAATTATTGGAAATGCGTGCTTGTCGTTTGGTTTCCGTATGTGTGTTGGTGTGTATAGTGTAACGAACAGCAATACAATGAAATCCATTATGTGTTCAAATGTGTACATATTAAACAAACAAATGAATGTATAAAGACGCTATGCGTGTTACAATTGGAAATTAACAAGAATATGCTTATAAATGATTTATATTTAATGAAAAGATTCGTAATATTAATGAAAAGATTCGTAATATTAATGAAAAGTTTCGTAATATTAATGAAAAATATGATAAATATTCTGAAACTTTTTATAGATATGAAAATAAAATCATATTTTTTAGAATTAACATATTAAACGTAGAGATGTTTTATAAAATAAATAAATTGTTTTCATAACATTAATAATTTTTTTTTTTATAAATATACTGAATTGTTTTGATAAAATCAATTGATTGTTCCCATAAATTCAGTGAATTCTTTTCACAAAATCAATTAATTTTTTGATGTGTAAGGGGGTTAAATTATATTTCACAATACAATCACAAAAACAGCGTAACATGTAACGCTTAAGACAAAATCGGTTTGTATTGGTGAAAAAATTATGATATGTGATCACCTGTCTGAAAATGAAAAATGAAAAATGAAAAAAGAAAAATAAAAAAATAAAAATGAAAAATAAAAAATAAAAAATGGAAAATGAAAAATAAAAAATTTAAAATGAAAAATAAAAATGAGTAATGAACAAGTCGGTCTAGACCGACTATACGATACCCTATACCATTCGTTTAGAGACCCTAACTCTTAGGCCCAACCAATTGGATATAGAAAATAAGCATAAACCAAATTTGAGTGGCATTTTTATTAATTTTTCTGGCTACAGATGTGAAAAAGTTCATATCGGATGCTATATCTATATGGGGACTAGGTCCAAAAATGGACCGATCCTGACCATGGTTGGTAAAGACTCTTGCATGTTGTAAAAATATATACAAACAAAATTTGAGATGAATCAGTGCAATATTTTTGTTTTTTTATAGATTTAAGTGAAGATCGGGAAGCAGCTCTATATGGGGCCTATGACTAAGAGTTGTCCCATAGGGATCGTTTTTGGACTACTTATTAATGGATGTAATAAACACATGCAAATCCAATTTGACTAAGATCTATACGACAATTTGGATCTTATGGCAATTTATGTCGATTTCATAGGGGTCATTTGTATGGTGGCTAGGTCTGAACATGGAACGATTCTCACCAATTTCAATAGCGTTCATCCCATGGCCGACGAAAGCTTATATACCGAATTTCATCAAAATATATTCATATTTGCGTCCTGCAGTTTGGTTACAAGGTTTACATGGACACACAGACGGACGGACGGACGACATCGTTAAATCGACTCAGAAAGTGATTCTAATTCGATCGGTATAACAAAAGATGGGTCTAGGTCAAATATTTTTGGTAGTTACAAACAGCAGCACAAAGTCATTATACCCAAACCACATAGTGGTATCTATAATATTAATAGGCTAGGCGATTTCTTGTGACCTATGTATGTTTTGATTTGTGAATAGGCCATAATTGATTAGCATGCCTTTGGGTCTTTATTTAATGAAAAAATAAAATTTCCTAGAATTTGCACTGGAATTTCTTGGGCTGGAGTCTGCTAGTTTTGATTATTAGTTTGACGGGTGACGTACAAGTAAAACGTAACGTATTCTTATTTTGAGAGGGGGTTAATTTTTTTATTTTTTGCTTTTTAAGAACAGAAACTTACGTTTATGTACCATTTATTGATTCAACCAAATTCATAATAAATTCAGTTAAATCGTTTTAAATATTTTTTAGATGAAATTATTTTTCAGCTGACTTGTGATGTATTTCAACATACATATATAAAAAACTATCTTTGAAGAATTTGAAGATTTGTTCTTACATTTTTGAACTAATCAACTATCTGTTTTTTCGAATTTCTGAAAACGGGACATTTTGCGTCCCCGAGTTGTTGTCGGGACAAAGTAGCTGAAAATGGGACGGTCCCGTTCAAAACGGGACGTATGGTCACGTTAGGTATACCTAATATGTTCATGATATCAGCACAGTGCACTGCATTAATAGACGACATCCCCTGAATGTTGATGTATATAAAAAAAAAAATACACTTTCACATTTTCTCCTGTTTCTATCAGTTAATGATCAATTTACCCACAAATACAAAGCATATTAATATTCAAATGTGTGTGTCTATATAATCCAAGTATATGACACATTAAGCTGATGAAATTTATCTACATAACATCACGTTCATATTTTCCAGGGTTGTTTTAATCAATATTGGCCCTTTTTTTTCTCTAATGATTAGGTAATACTACAATTTTGCCGAATATCTTAGTAAAATAATAACAAAAAAATCCAAAACAGACTTATAATTAGTTAATAATAAATTTGCCAACTAATGTAAATGCGTATGTATGTAGGTAAGTCATGTAAATGACGCATTTAACTGTTGGAATTTTTATATACACCATCCCATTTTCCAAGACTGTTTGATAAATATTAAGCCTTGTTTTTCCAATTATCGAATATTACGAATTTTTTGCAGAATAATTTTTTAAAATAAAATGTTAAAAATTTCCAAATATCCTTAAAAGAAATATTTTTCTTCTTTTAAAAATAATGGGCTCAATGAAGTTTTACACTTACACTTTACATTATAACATTCATACATTGCATGCATACATTTTATAAAACGTAATGTATGAAATATTCGAAATTTATATGAATTTTTAAGTAACAAATTTTAGTTAGAATTATAAATTTTCTTCTCTCTTAATTATTTATAAATAATCGTGGGAAACCCCATATACATTATACGTAAATGTATAGATTTCTATATAGGAAAATGTTACACTCGTCCTCAAACATACTTATATACATTATCATACATAATTATGTACAAATTTTATTTAACAAACACATATAGATTGCATGTTAGTAAATACATGCAATCATATATAATTTCAGTATATATTTATACAGTTATGTGGTAAGCATAAATCACATAATAATCATCGTCATCATCAGCATCATCATCCATATGATTGTCCACCCACTTAATCTCCATTAGAGTGTCTTTTATCCCAGTGACACCCAAATTGAAAACCTAAATAAATATTATTAACATAGAGATAGTCGAGTTAATGGAGGAAATATTTGTTATCTATTTATTTGTTTGTTTGTTTGTTTGTTGTATTTGTAAAGTGTAAAAAATTTATATATAAACAATAAAAAAAAAAAAGTGTGAACAGGGGGGGGGGGTAGAAATCGTATGACATAAATTAATTTTATGTCAGATGTAGATTGTAATGGTATTAAATTAATCTTTAAATAAATTTTTTTTTTTTTTTTTAATACTCATAATGAGGAAAATGTTGTAACCTCATGAATTTGTGTGTGAATTCAAATAAAATTAACAAATGTTTAATTAGATAAAGTAAACGAACTTTTTAAATATCGGACTTGTGTTAGAGAATATGTTTCAGAGTTGTAATAGAAACATAAAGAAAAATTAATCGTCCTTAATAAATAATAAATTGTAAAAAATTTACAATGACCCACAAAACATGTATTTATTAATTTTTAAACTCTTTTTTTTAACTTATACTCTGTCTGTCTGTCTGTCTGTTTCTTCTAATTGATCTGAAACTTGGCCCATAGTCTTCTTGTGACTATAGATTAATTTTAGGGTAGTCACGCACAATCAAGCATAGTCACACACAGTCACGGAGTGATTTAAAACCAATTTCCCCTTATCGCAACGATCTGAAACTTGACGAAAGACTTGCTGTGAAAAAAGATTGACTTTGGCATAGTCACGCATAGTCACGCACAGTCACGGTGAGATTAAAACCTGACTTTCCTCATCCGATCGATCTGAAACTTTGGCCATAGACTTGTTGTAGCCAAAGATTTATTTTAAGATAGTTACACACAGTCACGGTGTGGTTTAAACCCAATTTCCCCTCATCCAATCAATCTGAAACTTTGTCCATAGACTTGTTGTGACCAAAGATTAGTTTTAAAATAGTCACGCAAAGTCACACACAGTCACGGAGAGATTCAGAACTCATATGCATAAGGAAAGAAAGAGTTTTAATAAAAACTTTGTTTTTATGGGTTATATATACATATATATATATTATGTCCTGTGGTTCCTATTGGGAACAAAGGGCCACAACGAATCTGTTCCATTCGGTTCGGTTTGATGATATTCGTTTGAATTCTCTCCAGCTTAGATCACTACGACTGACTTCGATGTTCAGTTGCCGACGCCAGGTGTGTAACGGACTGCCCACTCTTCGTGTCCTACCCTGTGGGTTCCGCCATTTGCGGTTCAAGATATCAATATGGATTGGCCGCTGATTTGTTTGTCTCCAGAGCTCCGTATTACATATGGTGTTATGCCAGAAAACTTTTAATATTCTTCGGAGACATCGATTAACAAACACTTGTAGGGAGTTTACGTCGTGTTCTGTCGTATTCCACGTCTCGCATGCATAGAGTAACACAGACCTGACACAAGAGTTAAAGATATCGATCTTAGAGTTCTTGGATAAGACAGAAGATTTCCATACCGAATGCTTGGTTGGCCTTTGAGATTCGATACGCTACATCTTTGCTGGAGCCACCTGTGTTTGTTAAGATGCTGCCTAGGTAGCAAAATCACGAGACTTCTTCTAGTTCAATGTTCTCTATGTGAAACTTGTTGATGTTTACTGTATTGCAGTGCATTAGCTTACTCTTATTTACGTTTATTTTTAAACCAGCTTTTATGGCCTCTGTTTCGATGCATTTAAGTTTAGATGTCATATCTTTATAGCTGTGAGAGAGGAGGCAGATATCATCTGCATACTCGAGGCTCTCGAGTTGTTAAGACCCCAGTTGATACCTCTATTAGCTGTAGTAGCATTACGAACTATAACATGTAGGATGATATTAAAAAGCAAGGGAGACAGCACGCAGCCATGGCCAGGACATTTAACATCACGAAAGAGAGTTTGAATGAGGCTTATGATTTTGGGTGGGACCCCTTCGCAAGCAAGAGCGCTCCATACTGCGTTTTGGTTCAGCGTATCAAATGCTTTTTCAAAGTCGATAAACAACAGGTAAAGCGGAGAGCGAAGTTCTGTAGATTGCTCTATGATTACTCGCAGACTATTGATGTGGTCTACACAGGATTTTTGGGATCGGAAGCCAGCTTGTTCGGGCCTTAGATCCCTTAGTACGGTGTCGGATATTCTCCGATTAATGATTTGCGCTATGATCTTATTCACTGCACCAAGTATCGCGATGCCTCGCCAGTTCTTACAGTTTGTTAGGTCACCCTTTTTGGGGATATTTACTATAAAACCTTCTTTTAAATTTGGATCAAGTTCATGTGTGAGCCAGAAGTTTTGAATAAGAGGAAGCAATATGTTCGTGTAGGATGGGAGTCGGCTTTAAGCATCTCGGGCGATATGTTGTCGGCTCCAGGGGACTTGTTCGTTTTTAAATGATCTACAGCATTCATAACTTCTGCGATATCTGGGCATTCAATGGAGATATCGTTCCTTATTTGGTGGGAATCGCAGGTGCATATATTTTGGTAGTTAGAAGCTGTTAAAGAAAGCATATTGGAATAATGCTGTTTCCATATTTCCAGTTGGTCTTTCGCAGATGATGTGAGTTCGCCTTCAGCGTTTCTCAGCGGTCTGGTATTCGAAAAGTTTTTTCCAGTCAGTTTTTTGGTGATGCTATAGAGGTGCTTGGGTCTGTGCTCCGCTGAAGCTTTTTGTGGATCCGGTGCAAGATTATTATACTACATTCTCTTATCATTTCGGGCGCTACGCTTGACCAGCTTGTCTTGTTGTGCGTATGAATTTTTTAGAGAGTATTTCTCACCGAGTGTTTTGGCTGCGTTTAATTTCTCTTTTAAGGCTTTCCTCTCAAGAATGAGGTTCCAGGTGGCATCAGACATCCAATGAGTTTTCTTAGGTACTTTGTGAAGAATATGATTTCTTGCAGCATCAACAAAGTTACTTTTAACTGTTAGTCACTCAGAGGAAGGATGAGATTGATGTATAGCTAGTCCGGCTTTTAGTTCTTCTATGTAATTGCTAAGAGCTTGCGTGTTTTTCAACTCAGCTATATCGAACTTTCGCGCTGTAGATTCAGGTTTACGGGTGGCAGCTACCCTAATCCGTAAGCTTCCAACAACTAGATGGTGATCTGAATTGCAATCAGCCCCCGTTTAGATCGCATTTCCAGAAGGCTACTGCGCCAGGTCCTACTAATAGTTATGTGGTCGATTTGGTTTTCTGTATCATTGTCAGGCGATACCCATGTTATTTTGTGCACTCTTTTGTGTGGGGAATAAGGTTCCCCCTATCACAAAATTGGCACTGCCGCATGCTTCAGTGAGGAGCCCACCGTTTTCAGTCATCCTACCAGTTGCGTGTTTACCCATTATTTGTTCTCGTCCTGTGTTGTCGGGGCCTATCTGTGCGTTTAAATCGCCCATCATTACAATGATGTCACCGCGGGGAATTGCGGATAGGACTCTATTTAAGTGGCTATAAAACATTTCCTTTTGTGATGTTTCTGATGTTTCGGTCGGTGCATAGCACTGCACACATGTAAGATTTCGGGCCCTTGTAAGAAATCGTGCTGTTATAATTCTGTCTTCACACGGTTTCCAGTTGATCATTGCATCGAAAGCTTCTTTCGATAGCAGAAAAGCGACACTGCTTGATCTTGGTTGGTTACCTGAGTATATGATTATAAGCTTATCGGATTATTGAGTTCTCCTGATTCTGGCTATCTAGTTTCGCACAGTCCTAAAAGCAGCAGATTGTAATTGACAAATTCTCTGCATACTTGGGCCAGCTTAGATGAATCTAAGAGTGTGCGCACGTTCCATGTTCCAATTCGAGATATTTTTCACATGCTGAAGGTCGTCATCGTGGGGATCCGTTGGTTATAATCAATATTTGCTGTGATTTCGTTAATAGTATAGTTTTAGGACAAAGCGACTGTTTGGCCACCTTATCCGATCCTAGCGTTGGGGCTGTCAACAACCTCTACGCATGTTAGAAATAATAGAGTTTCAGTGAGAAACACCTACTTACCTGAGACGCAGTGGTGTTAACATGCCATTCAGGTTACTGAATTGAGCGCCTTCCCACTTTAGCCTGGGTGACATTACCGGGGGATACTTGGTATTAAACCCGAAGTAGTGAGCTGCTTGGCAAATAAGAGGAATCGCTCCTTGCCACCCCAAAGTGGGTGGCAGACAGAGAGCTTTGCGCACCTCCTTGAAAGACCCCATTATGGGTTAGGTTATTAATTAAATATTAAATGTTTTTAACCGATCTTGCCCGGGATCAAAAGGCCTTTGACTTGAAAAATGGTTCTCTATGCTTACCAGGTGCTGAGTTCTTAGTCCCCAATGAACAAATTCCCAAAAAAAAATGAACTTCCTCCCCAAAAATTGTTACGTTTTTTTGGGGAGTAAATTCATATTTTATTTCAATTTAAAATTTTTTACTTTTTTAAATCAGAATTTTTTTATAAGACGCTACGCAAAAATGTTTCAAAAAAAAAGCTGCGAAACCGCTTTAAGTTTTTTTTTTTTTTTTTTTTTTTTTTAAGTTTATTTATTTTGTTAAAAAAAACTTTTAAATATTTAATTAATTCATTCAATAACTGATCATCATTGAGCAGAGACTTCAAATTTATAGAAGTTTCAAATGTGGAAAATTGATGCGACGTTTAAAATTGTGCCGCAAGATTGCTTTATGCTAAACTTGTATTTTTGTGCCATTTGTTAAATTTTTTCTTTTTTTTTTCATTTAACAGGTGGCACAAAATTATAGGCAACAGTATTCGAAAATGCAAAATTTACAATCTCTACAAAACGATAACGATTTATAAGATTGTTTATTTTTTTGATGTGTAAACATCTATACGCGCAGGGGGGTAAAATTTCAAAAACAGCGTAACATGTAAGCGTAACATGTGAGTCGTAAGACAAAATGTGATTGTATTGGTGAAAAAATTATGATATTATGATAACCTGTTTGAAAATTAAAAATGAAAAATAAAAAATTAAAAAAAAAAATAATGAAAAATAAAAAATGAAAGATGAAAAATGAAGAATAAAAAATGAAAAATAAAAAATTAAAAATGAAACATAAAAAATGCAAAATTTAAAATGAAAACTGAAAAAAAAATTAAACATGAAAAATAAAAAATTAAAAATGAAAACTGAAAAAAAATTAAACATGAAAAATAAAAAATTAAAAATGAAAAATTAAAAATGAAAAATAAAAAATGAAAAATGAAAAATAAAAAAATTAAAAATAAAAAATGAAAAATAAAAAATGAAAAATAAAAAATAAAAAATGAAAAATGAAAAATGAAAAATGAAAAATGAAAAATAAAAAATTAAAAATAAAAAATTAAAAATTAAAAATAAAAAAATTAAAAATAAAAAATGAAAAATAAAAAATGAAAAATAAAAAATTAAAAATAAAAAATGAAAAATAAAAAATGAAAAATGAAAAATAAAAAATTAAAAATTAAAAATGAAAAATAAAAAAAATGAAAAATAAAAAATTAAAAATAAAAAATTAAAAATAAAAAATGAAAAATAAAAAAATGAAAAATAAAAAATGAAAAATGAAAAATAAAAAAATTAAAAATAAAAAATGAAAAATAAAAAAAAAAATTAAAAATAAAAAATTAAAAATAAAAAATGAAAAATAAATTAAAAATGAAATATTAAAAAAAAATTAAAAATGAAACACGAAAAATGAAAAACGAAAAATTAAAAATAAAAAACGAAAAATTAACCGGTTAAAATAATAATAATAAATATTTTTATATTAACAGAGCCCCTGCAGTTGATTGCTATAAGCGATACGCTTTCTGTTTGATTTTAAGAAAGTGCTATAAAAAAATTTTTAATTACAAGATGATTTTTGTTTAATTAATTATTTTATTTCTGGAATAAAAAAGTTTTTTTTAAGAATTATTATATTCATATAAAGGTATATTGAGGGCTTATATTCAAAAAGTACATTTGACAGCAATATTAATTTTTGATTTCAAACTGTTGTCTGATATAACTGTCAAATATAATATTAATTTTGATATCATACATGATTGATATACTATTTCTTAATAGATATTGTAGCAAATCTATCGGCAAATACTTTCAGATCTTGGTTTTACACGCTCTCTTTAAAATAATTACTGATGCAGATAGCACTTTTTGAATATAAGTCCTCAATATACAAATTTGTTTGTACTGTATCTATAATATTAATAGGCTGGGCGATTTCTTGTGACTGATGTTTTGTTCTACCGTTTTATCCCGATTTTGACCAAACGTATATTATTTGAAAGGTATTTTTTTTGCCATTTTGCAGATTTACAGATTTTTAAATTAGTTCCTTTAGTTTGAGTAAATTGCATTTAAAGTTGCTACTAACACATACATATACAATGCTATGTGTGTGTTTATTAAATTTGTTAATGTGTTTGTAATAAAACTGAGTTTTTTTTGTGTTGATTTTTGAATTGGCTATAATTGATTAGCATACCTTTAGGGTCTTTATTTAATGAAAAAATAAAATTTCCTAGAATTTGCACTCGAATTTCGAGGGCTGGAATCTGCTAGTTAAATATAAAAACTACTTAATCTACATAATTTCATAAAATAACGAATACATTTGAGGAATTTTATGAATACATTATATTTGTTTTATATAGAAAAAAAAATCCTGATGAAGAAAATATTTATAGATTTTCATAGAGTCAATTTGACATCAAGGGTACCCCACGGGTTAATCTCAGAAAATAAGTCCAGAATATTATTTTTCAGAACTATAAAAATATTATCAACAAGTTCTATCGAAATCCTCCTACAAATATATATTATTTCGATATTTTGTTTTAAAAGAAATATAAATATCCTAGACTTTGACTATTGACTTTAAAGAGGGACAGTTTTGAGTGCTTCAATTTAATCTTAATTTACAAGATTGAGAACCTATATCAAGTAGTATAATATTTTGACAAAAGATATTTGAAATATGAAAACACCAAAAATATGTAGCCTGAAAGTTGAAAAAATGTGAAAAATCACATATTTCTTCAAATCCGCTGAAATAAAAACGCCTACCTACAATATTTGGCATTTTTAATCACATATATTTTGTTAACAAGACCTTGAAGTCCAATCGTTGATTTGTAAAAGTTTCTTGAACAAAATTTTTGAAAAAGTAAAATTGGAGATTTTGAAATAATGCTAAAAAATACGTACCGGTTTGACATTAATTTAGAACGGCACAACAATAGGCGAGATGCAAAATACTGTACGTATGATTATCCAGGGATCAGGAGAATGCAAAAATGTTGTTGTTGTAAATTATTTCAATGTCTTTAAAAATGTGAGCTCGATTTTCTTAATCAAGTGGTCTGTGGCGCATTTATTGCCTGAGGAACTTGATATAACTTGGCAGTTTTTCAACCGATAATAGATTGTGTTGTTTTATTAGAAAGATAATTTACTCTAGATTATGGCTTATAAATTAATTTAATTGAAACTCAATTATTAATATCAAAGTTTTGGTGAAAAAAAAATTTTTTTTTTTTTTTTATAATTTTTACATATAAATACATATTTGAACTTTGAATTCAATGCGCGAGTTACGTTAATTTAATTAACTTAACTTATGTTTCTATTCCTATCTCTATTCTTAATCTTTTACTTTACTTTAAATCTACTCTTTACTTTCTTATTCACCTAAAGCTTTCACTCTTTTCAATCAAATTTAATTTTAAGAACTCCTAATTGTAATTTAGTCGTTAAGTTAGGCAGTCTTAAATAAACCGTCTTCAAATAAAGAAGTTTATATTTGTGAATAAAATAAAAAATATTAAAATAAATATTTTAAATAAAATAAATAAATTGTGGTTTTAATTCCATATTTATAAGTCGCGTCCAGAAAGCATTGTCCGATTTGGCTCAAATTTTGCACACTAAAGTTTTAGATCCAATGTCACGATAATCCGACCCGCACGTCTTGAAATTTAAAAAAAATAAGAAATTTGGCTGTCACCCTAATAAACATATTTCACTATTTTTAGTATATTATATGAATTTCATAGGAGTACCTTTACATTTGCATTCGTTGTTCTTCAGCTATTGGGCCCAATTCCCCAGATTTACTAATACTTAAAAAAATAAACTAGAAAATAATTATAAAAGTTCCAGATGCCATATTTCAAATTTTATATTCACTATGAAATATTTATAGCAATAGTTCCAGAACTGGTTCTAGATGAATAGTTCCTATTTTCGTAGCAATAGTCGAACTATCTTAAACAATAGCCAAGTTTAACGTATTAAGAGTACAATTAGTTTTTGCGTAACAACTTCTTTGGAACCGAAAATTTTCCTGGGTAACATCAGGTTTTCAAGTCATGCATCTGAAACATCTTAATTTAGCATTACCCTTTAAGATCTTGTTAACCTTTACAAAAAAAAATTACTGGGCGTATACATTTGAGTTAATTTTATATTAATATCACTTATACGCCACAATATAATAATAACTGAACTAATTACTGAAACATAACTTAATGGAAAATTTTTCAGTACAAACTGATAAATTTGTAGGCAGAAGGAATAACAGCCAAAGTCTGTTTTGTCAAGTCTTCAGTATTCGATTTTAGTGTAAAACATCTAAATTTTGAAGCTAGGGACAGGAAATTGAAATTGTTAGGTAATTTATTTCACGTTGTTTGCAATATAGATAATCGATAAACCGATTAAACGGACGAATTTATATCATTTTAAAATTACCGTATATATTATCAATATTTCGATAAATAAAAACCAAATAAAGATTTCTCTAATTTTTATCGATTTTTGAGGTACCGAACAAATTTCCAGATGCGTCCTTTAAAAAAACTGATTTATAGAAATTAATGCAATATTCGGTCTCAAAAACTCGGAACTTCATCGCAAATTTACAACTAATATTTTCTCTAATTTATTATAATGACATCAAAACGTGTTTCATATTAAAAATAAAACGAATTTAATGCTGACATTACTTTAAAATTTATTATAGATGAATTGTTTCAAAATAGCTCAAAATTGCCGTTTAAGCAATCAAAATAAATCAGAACTCATTTAACGCATCAAGGAACGAAGAATAACTTTTGCAGATGTTTTACATCAAACGGAGAAGATAGATTACGATATATTTTATCAAAAAAAAAATAATAATAAAACTTCAATAAGTAAAGTAATTGTATAATTGGTGATGAGTCATTATGATAAAAATTATGAAAACTTTGTTGAAAAGATAGATTGTAAAGTAATAAAATTAATCTTTTGGGGAATATTCGTTTAAATTAAAAAGGAGGAATGAGATTCCTCAATTTAATTATATTAAATATCCTGACTGCCCAAATCATTTTATTATAAAAATTTGTATGTTTATTATTTATGGTTTATTGATAAAAAAAAAATAATTTTTTATTATCATTATGTTTATTATGATAGTGGTTTATTAAAATTTTATTTATTAATACTTTACTTAAGCTTATATACTACAATTATTCCTATGGAAACTACTTAATCACCCCTGTTCTTGAAACCACTATCACAAAAAAAAAACTCGTAAATGAAAAAATTCTTAAATCTACGAATTTTTTGCTGTTCTCTAATTTCAATAAGAATATATTTTCTCGTTTTAATTCACATAGAAAAGGCTTTGTGAGATCAAAACAAATGCCCTTTTCTTCTACTAAGCAGGTCTTAAGAGATAAAAAAAAAACTAAAAAACTAACTCTAACATGTTTTTTATTGAACCTTGTCATTATTTTAAAAAATTAGACATTAATTTTATGAAAAAAAAAAAACGTTTTTAAAAAACGTCTACATTTTGCGCTGATTTAAAAAAAAACTCGTAATAAGTGGTCGATGTTAATAAAACACACTTTTTGCGATGATGCTGTTCTATAACTATAATAAAAACTTTTTATTTACACAATCTATTTTCCATTATAATTTTTTCAATTATAACAGAGATTCTTTATACACTAATTATTGCAAATAAAGGAATTAAAAAAATTTTTTTCCATAAAATCACATATTTTTATTTTTTTGCATATGTTCGAAACAGTAGTGATGCCAGTCAAATCCAATTTATTTGAATATCGAAGTTTTTTTGGTGATGCCTAACTTTTTAAAAATAGAAAAGTCATTTTTAATTGAATGAAATTGAAGAACAAAAACAATTAAATTAACAAATAAGTTATTTTAAAAGAAAATATTTTTCTTTATATTTTTTCTATAAACTTAAGAAAAAACATGCACAAAATACTTAAAAGTTTTTTGTGAAACTGAATAAAGAACCATATGGCACCTCGGTTTCTAGATAACATATGTTCTTAACCTCTAACATATGGTTCTTAACTCTAACATATGTTTCCATTGAATAAATAAAAAAGTTGTTTCAAGAAACCCAAAATTTCAATTTCATGTGATTTTAAATTCACTCTTATTCAAATAACAACGTTTCAAGAACAGGGCAGAATATTCTTGAAAAATGTATGTCAGAATATTAATGTGTCATCGAATCATATGACTTCCGTATTGTTACTACTTCATGGCCATTGTCCATGTTTAAAAAATTGTAAAGTGCAATCTGATTTTTTTTTTTTTTTTTTTTTTGTTCAATTAATTTAAAGTACGCCGTATAAATATCGATCAACATATTATTAAATAATATCCATCCGGCTTTCGATGACATAAAAATATTGAAACATGGTACCCGTATAATTTTTGTTCTATAATTTATTACTGTTTCAAGAAATTTATTTTATTTTTAAATCTAAAGATATTCAGGTATGTGATGGAAAACGTTTTCGACGTCAAAACGATACAAATTCGAAAATAGTTATGATGCGCACACCATTTTCGATTTTATATTGTTTTTGTACAAAACATATTTCGATTTCATTTCTCATTTTGTTCTAAGGAAACATTTGAAACACAGAATGTGATGCAAAACTAAATTTGAACGTTTTTTACGTTTTGAAATCGAGTACACTTTGCCTGACGATATAAAAAGTTTTATTCAGAGTTTTCTACTCTTTGAGGAAAAATTTAAGTATTTTTAATAAAAATATAAAATAAAATACTTACATTTATTTATTATCACTAGCAGAATCCAGCACTCGAAATTCGAGTGCAATTTCTAGGCAGCTTAATTTCTTAACTTAGCCAATTCACAAACCAACACTTTTATGGTTTATTATTATTGTGAATGAAGATAACAAACTCATTAACAAACACATTTACAAATTAAATAAACACACATAGCATATGTATAATTTTATGTATGTGTTAGTAGCAACTTTAAATGCAATTTACTCAAAATAAAGGAAAAAATTAAAAAATTTGTAAATCTGCGAAACGGCTAAAAAGAAATACCTTTAAAATAATATACGTTTGGTCAAAATCGGGATAAAATGGTAGAATAAAACATCGGTCACAAGAAATCGCCTAGCCTATTAATATTATAGATTTTTAAGGGGTAAACAAACATATCAGTGTACAAAAAGAGGAACAGATGGTAAATTTCATGGAAAATCACCCACAATTAGCCAAAGGGTTTGCCAAAGGTGATAAGGTTGAAATAAAAAATTGTGGCAGGATTTTGCAGATACCCTTAACGCTGTTGGTGGGCCATCAAAGAGTTCAAGTGGATGGAAGAATGTACATTCTCATTTTAAGTTTTTCAAAATTTTATTTTTTTTTTTTTCTAGATATCGAGTGAAAAAAGTTACCAATAAAAAAAAAATTATTTTTAATAAACAAGAGGCCCCTCTACTGCAGGTGGACCATACAATCAAGTGTATATATCAAGCAGAGAGAAAGCTATTGTTAAATTGTGTGGTTTATATGATGTTGTGGATGGCATCGAAGGTTTCCCAATTTGTAACCTAGATAAAACAAAAATCATAGAAATACAAAAAAAAAAAAAAAACATATACAAAGAATTTTAAAATTTGAGATTTTATAATACATAAAAAATTGAATTAATAGGTGTCTACTATGAGCAACTTTCGATTTTAGATTGTGGTCGAATTATGGCACACATTCGATAAAAATAGCGCTATTGTGAATTTCACTCAATTGAATTATTCACAATAGCACATATATATCAGCTGGCACTACAAATAAACATTGTTTGCTTACAAATTTATAAAAGAAAAAAATAATTATTTATTAACATGAAATTATGGTTCGATGATCCGTCTGATGAAGATGAATGCTTCATCGTGAGAGATGTTTCCAACATTTTGGAAATGGATTTCACTACGTAAGTATGCGAGGTTTTAACAAGGGTACCATTAGCTTACAGTTTATAGCAAATTTTCGCCTGCAGGGAGGCGTTTATGGAATTGCTGTCTACTACAGATGAACTGCTGCGGCAATGCACACAAGGCAGATCAATCTCATAAAATTAAAATAATTTACAACTTATATTTTCAATAAGTTTTACAAACTGCCATCCAACATCGAAAGCAAAATTGTGTTCGATTGAAAATTCGTTGTACAACGAAATTTTCGACTGTGCTGCCAGCTCATAATACGAATTTGACATTCGATATTCGATGTTCGATAGCCAGCGAAGATCGAAGATCGAATGTAACCCAAAATAAGGGCCATAATCTAACCCATAAAAAACAGTTTTTAATAAAACTCTTTCTTTCCTTTGCATATGAGTTTTGAATCTCTCCGTGACTGTGAGTGACTTTGCCTGACTATTTTAAAATTAATCTTTGGCCACAACAAGTCTATGGACAAAGTTTCAGATCGATCGGATGAGGGGAAGTAAGGTTATAATCTCTCCGTAACTGTGCATGACTATGCGTGACTGTGCGTGACTATATCGAAGTTAATCGTTTTTCACAGCAAGTCTATCGACCAAGTTTCAGATTGATTGGATAAGGGGAAATGTGTTTGAAATCATTCCGTGGCTGTGCGTGACTATGCGTGACTGTGCGTGACTATGTCGAAGTTAATCTTTTTTCACAGCAGTTCTATCCACCAAGTTTCAGATTGATTGGACGAGGGGAAATCCGTTTCAAATCTCTCCGTGACTGTGCGTGACTATGCATCACTTTGCGTGACTACCCGAAAAGTAATCTGTGTTCACAAAAAGACTATGGGCCAAGTTTCAGATCAATTGGTGAAGGGGGAATGGGGTTGCCCCACGACAGACAGACAGAGAGTATGAGTTAACAGAAAGAGTTTAAAAATGTAAAATGAATAAATAAATAAATATAAATCTCAAATTATTTTAAAGGGCTTCAGCAATATTATCTCGGTTTCTGCATGCTTCGTTATTTAGCAAAATATTGAAATCAGCTTCATTCCTATCGGTTTCATCTGTTGTGGTCCTATTCATTGTTGTTAACCTTTGTTAAATTTTATAAGTTTCTTGTGGGTCGGTTTAGAGTTTAATCGATTTTCGGCACAAAGTTTCTTCCAAGGGGATTAATATGTCAGTTAATGTCTTTGAAAATTGGTTCTGTGAGTTCCCACAACATCATCATAAGCCACTGAACGTTGGAAGCTTCCTTCGGCGAAAAATCTAAGGATTGCTGCCAGTTGAATTGTCAATGGAATTGACGTGGAGTCAAGACGAGGACCAATTTCATGTAAAATCAAACGAAAAATATCCTTATTAACCCGAAAATTTTCTATAAAACTGAACAATATAATTAATTATAGTTATTTCAGACAAACTGGAGATTTATTACCTGATATCTGGCAAATCCAATGGGTTTACTGAATCCCGATCTTCCATCGTTTAATATTCTCAATTTTGCCTCACTCGTTAATATAAAATATGCACCTTAGACGAATGCCGTTTTTAATTATTTATTTTAATTATTTATTTTCCTTGTTTATTTTCTTCTTCTTTTAATACTGACTAGCAGATTCCAGCCCTTGAAATTCGAGTGCAAATTCTAGGAAATTTTACTTCTTCATTAAATAAAACCCTAAAGGTATGCTAATCAATTATAGCCAATTCACAAATCAACACCAAAAAAACAAACTCCATCTTATTACAAACACATTAACAAATTTAATATAATTTAATGTATGTATTAGTAGCAACTTTAAATGCAATTTACTCAAAATAAAGGAAAAAATTTAAAAATCTGTAAATCTGCAAATCGGCTAAAAAGAAATACCTTTCAAACAATGTACGTTTGGTCAAAATCGGGATAAAACGGTAGAACAAAACATCGGTCACAAGAAATCGCCTAGCCTATTAATGTTATAGATTATAATAACACACTTGCTGATTTGAAAAGAAACAATCGAACACAAAACAAAAATTAAATATAAAATCGTACGATTTCCATCACAACTAAAATCGAACAACACGTTTTTAGCTTTCTATTTCATTTTAAAACGAAACGGTTTTCATCACATACCTGATTTTATATATTTTATAATGAGTGCATATCTGGATTCACCAGAATATGATATTATAGAAGAAGTAATGGATAAGTCACATATTTCTTTTTCCTGATGTTATATTGACGTACTTTGAAATAAAATTTTAATCAAACGAGAAATTACGTACATACTTTGAAAATGTGAAATTTCTTGGTAAATACCTAGAATCCGTAAATCAAAATGGCTGTATTCGCCTGCACAAAAACACGGTAAGATAAAAGTTTAAATGCATTATTTTTTAAGATGTTTTTTAATGAGTTAAATTGTATTTTTAAAACTTGTTAGCTTTTTATCAATTATTATCGATAAATCGATAAATATTTTTTAACGAATTATCGATTATTTCATTTTCTTAGTATTTTGCAATCAATTTTGCTATAACATTAATTTGTGGAAAAATTTAAGCATTCATGAGTGTGATGCCCAGACCAAATGAACTTGTTTTATTATTCTCTTACTTATGCAAAAAGTTTTTAAACTGAAAACTCGAAAAAAATTAATTAATTAAATTTTTTTTTAAATTCCCATCTAATAAATTTCTGAATTGTCAAAAATTCTGACTCTTTAGGGACTCCTTAATGGCTATGATACAAATCTTATTTTTAGATATGATTTTAAAAGATTAAAAGGCACAAACACCTACCTATGTGTAAATGGGGTGGTAAGGACTGAGATCAACCAATCTCTTGCACAATAACTTTTAATGTCTGCAACCTTTTTTTTTATAAAAATAACGGTTTATTAACAAGAATTTTTTATTTTATAAACAAATAAAACAAATGGTAGCTTCGATGATCATCTTACTCTATAAGAAATATTTCCCCAAAAAATTTTATTGTATCTTCAGTTAAGTTCTTGTTGTAAATTATTTAAAAAAAAAGTATCTTATTTAATGTACCTTTTATTAAAAAGGGACCTTTTATTAAAAAAGTAAAATTTTTTAAAACTACCATTTCTTAAAAAAGTACTTTTCATTAAAAACCCCATATATTTAAAAGTACGTTTTATTAAAAAAGGTTATTTTAAAAAAATACCATTTATTAAAAAATATCCTTTACTAAAAAAATACTGTTTATTTAAAAATCACCTTTTATCAAAAAAGTACCGTTTATTAAAAAGCAGCTTTTATTAAAAAGCACCTTTTATTTATTTTTATTAAAAAATTATTTTTTTATTTAAAAAAAAACATTTTTTAAAAAGTTATTAAAAATTACCTTTTATTAAAAAGTTACCTTTTATTAAAAAGTTACCTTTTATTAAAAAACGTACCGTTTATTAAAAAAGTACATTTTATTACAAAAGTACCTTTGGTGAAAAAAATATCTTTTATTTAAAAAATATCTTTATAACAACGCAATGCTATTTCCAAGAAGATACTGCTCCGTGCCATGACGTGAAATTTTTGATGAATTGGTTTAAAAATAAAAACGTGTCTGTGTAGATTGATCACCAACATCGCCAGATATGAAGCTAATCAAGAATATATGGGCCATTATGGATCGCGATAGTGAAAAATACATAATATCAACAAAAGACGAATTGAAAAATGCTGTAAAGGAGTGCTCCAGGTTGGTCAATTCGATTTCAAGAAGCATAAAATGTGTATTAAAATCTAAAGGCGGAAATATTTCATACTAATGATTCTACATTTTTCATAAACTTTTAGTTTAATGGATTTAAATTTAACTAGCAGTGCAATTTCTAGGAAATTTTATTTTTCATTTAATAAAGACCCTAAAGGTATGTAATCAATTTTAGCCAGTTCACAATTCCCCACTTTTTAAATATCGATTATTGGTTTATGTCCAAAATTATTTTTCAATTCAACACAATTATTACTGTGAATGAAGAAAAGAAATTCATTTTTTGCAAACACATTAACAAATTTAATAAACACACACATAGCATTGTATAATTTTATGTATGCGTTAGTAGCAACTTTAAATGCATTTTACTCCAAAAATTTTTTTAAATTTTAAAATCTGTACATCTGGTGGATAGCTAAAAATAAATACCTTTCAAATAAGATACGTTTCGTCAAAATCGGAAGAAAACTGTGGAACAAATCATTGGTCACAAGAAATCACCTTACCTATTAATATAATAGATACGGTTGTGTGCTATAATTTTTGCGCATTAATTTTTAAGTTGTTCTAAAGAGCATGTATACCACCATGTGGCTTGGGTATTGTGACTTTGTGTTGGTGTTTGTAACTAACAAATATATTTGACATAGAACCATCTTTAATTACAGAATCACTTTCTGAGTCGATTTAGCGATGTCTGTCCGTCCATCCGTCTGTCCGTCTGTGTGTCTATGTAAACCTTGTAATCATGAAATTTGGTATATAAGCTTCTACCGGCCATAGAATGAACGCTAGTGAAATTGGTGAAATTCGGTCCACGTTCCGATCTAGTCCCCATACAAATGACCGCTATGAAATCGACATAAATTGCCATAAGATCCAAATTATCTTATAGATCTCAGTCAAATTGGGTTTGTATGTGTTTATTATATCCATTAATCAGTAGTCCAAAAATAATCCCTATAGGACAATTCCTAGTCATGGGCCCTATATAGAGATGCTTCCCGATCTTCACTTAAATCTATCAGAAAACAAAAATATTACAGATATTTCTCAAATTTGGTTTGTATATATTTTATCAAAATATAAGTGACTTTATCAAATATGGTCAGAATCGGTCCATATTTCGACCTAGTCCCCATATAAATATAGCATCCGATATGAACTTTTTCATTTCTGCAGCCAAAAAAATTAATAACAATGCCACTCAAATTTGATTTATGCTTATTTTCTATATCAAATTAGTTGGACCGAAGAGATAGGGGCTCTAAACCATGGTATAGGGTATCGTATAGTCGGTCTAGATCGACTATAATTTCTTACTTGTATTATTTTAATTTTGTTTTTCTAAACTGAATTGTTCTACTAATTTAATAAATTTGAATAAATACATTTTATTATCCCCAGGAAAAGTATATTCTTTTTAAAGTTTTAATATTTATTATTGAAGTTTTATAAGTTCTATAGAAGTGCGCTATATTTTTGTTTAAGTTCCCAAGTTTAACTGATCTCAGTCCTTAGTTGCATATGTTGTTACAAATTTGGGATCTCGATAATTATAACTCTAGTCTAGCAAAAATCAGTTATGAAAAATTTTCATCGATAATCATTTTAAGATATTGATTTAAAAACAAAGAACAAGAATTTTAATAGAGAAAATTTGAAACACTCGTATAAATTTCTTCAAAATACACACACATATAAGGAAATTTTTGGAAATTCATATGCTATAGGAGTAAATAAGGGAGAAAGGGAATTTATAAAAACAAGAAATTAGTTATAAAAAACTTAATGCATTTTGACAAAAAAAAAAAAAAGATTTTCTAAAATATTAAAGAAATGGTTTTGTAATTTTAAATTTTCTTTTAAAAAAAACTAATTTAATATCATCGAAATATTTATACTTAAGTCATCTCTAGTAACAGCATTTTCCTAAAAATATAGTTAGCTGCTTGGAATTCCCACATTTTATTGTAAAACCTTAATTTAATTTCATAATATTTTTTATTACTCAAAAATTTTTATACTTAATATTAAAAAAAACATCATAATGCATCATTTACTTACTTTTTTATTTTCTTTTTAAAACATGTTACATTGTATATTTTTATTGTTTCTCTTTATTTGTATTTTGTCCTTTCTGTTTAGGTAAAATTTGTATTTATTTAAAAATTTTACACAGGAATTTTGTTTATTTTCAATATTTTTTTTTTAATTATTTTACAATAGTTTACACTCAAATATGTTCTTAACAGTTTATTTAATCAATTTAGTTTGTTGAAATTGTTATTTATAAAAATTTAGAATAATTTAGTTGACTTCAATTTTTTGATGTGATCTTAACTTTCAATAATGTTTGAATGCTGCACATACCACATACATATACACACATACACATTGGCATCTAACATTATAAAATTATTAAATAACAATATGCTTCCTAAGTACACAGAAAAAAAAATATTGCAACCTCAAAAGTTAAATTTTGTAATTTTTTTATATTTGTTAAATATTAACTGAGAATAACTTAGGTAAATTAATATTTTAAAGCAATCGAACTTGAATACAAAAAAAAAAATATTTTTTTTTTGGTTAAATTAACAACAATTTTAATTTGATTACTTTACATTTTAAGGTAGTTTTTATTGACCCATATAAAAATACTTTTGAAG